>CAJUYI010000675.1:0-37727 GCA_910591695.1 Galerucella pusilla | reverse complement strand
CACGCTGCTATGTAAACAATCGTTTTTAACATTGTTTGCTATCATTAAAAGTGTCACTTTTAATGACAGTTGTACAAAAAATACATTATGGTTCAAATAATACCTTTCTTGGTGCGTGTCATCGATTGTTAATGTTCTTCTTACACATTACGTAGGAAGAAATGGTAAAAAGGCAGGTCTGTGATTAATCCTAATCAAAATAAAAATAATTCACAAACGCACCTCGAGAAGCGTTTACCTCTTGTCTTACTGACAAGTACACTGCCACTGCCAGTTTTCGATATTATGATCACAGAATACACCATCCCAAGAAGAAGCGAAGCTTGTGCTATTTCACAATTCATTTTCTGAGTGCGCATGTCTGACAGTTGCCATTTTAAGTCCGTTATCTGTCAATGACATGTGATTTTATTGTTTCTTTTATTATTGTAATCTTTTGGATTATTTACATATTTTTTTGTGTTTTGAACGATAAAATTTGCTTACAAAATTACATTTATTAGTTATGGCGCCAAAAACTTGTGGAATACGTGGCTGTCATTCAAGTGATGGATGAATAATTGAAAAACACAACAAAACTTCGATATATGTGGAGAAAAGTTTACTGTCGCTTCTTTTTTATAACTTCGTTGTCACAGATATTAGTACATTTTCTCTGGGTGTAAAATTTAATTCAGAATCTGGTGAAGTGTAACTTTCAAATATATAAATAATAAAAATTTTATATTCAAGCACCATACTTATTGTAATTTTTTATTATCATTTACTGAAATGCTTTCTATTGTAAACTGATATTATAAATATATAATATATTATTATTGGATTGGTTTTTAGACTTATCCTATCCTACATATAGTGCTACATAAATACATACTTACACATATAATTTCGATAACAATATAGAAAATAAGAATCATTCGGTTAAACGATAGCTAATTATTTTTAATAATGGATGGTACTCCAAAAACAGAAGGTAAAACTTATATTTATATATTTTTCACAATATTTGTTGAGCTGATAGATTAACTCCAACAATTCATAAATTGAGTTTAACAATTAATTGTCAACTTCACAGCTAGTAGTGGAATATATATTTCTTTAAACACATTCAAGATAATCCTGCCCTAGTATAATCCTCTCCTACCGGCACTGGTTCATTCAACGTAACAGCATTTAACGATTGGAAGCGCATCAGTCAAAATATAGTACCTGGTTAAACTTCTCAATAAACTTTCAAGAGTATTTACTAAGGAATGGAATATTTTAACGCAAAGTTTGTGGGGGAAAATGACCTTTCAACCACTTCAAACTATTCAATTTCACTTTAATAAACATAGTACTATCTTAAGTCTTATTTGGAGTTCCAAACTTTCTCAAGTTTGAACTTGTAGATATTATAGTGAATTGAGTTTACTTTCAATGTAATGAAAAGGTTGAAGCTGGTGATAAATGACAGAATATGAGATATTTGTAATAAATGAGCAGGGTGTACAGAAACTCTCCAGCCAAACGCAAACTAAAGATGTGATTTAATGTCAATATACCTTCATCGAAAAGTTCCTCCTGAAAGTCAATTTATACACATCAGTTCCGTATCAGAGCAGTGTCAGTTCAGTATAAGTGCTAACTGTGCCTCTTCAGTGGTGACAATTCAAACACATCCGTTTGAAGTTCGTTCCCGATCAGTAGGTACCTTGCTTTTAGTGAAATATCAGAATTCAGAGAAGGCTCTTTTTATTGATAATGAAAAAGCTATTATTGCTTTAGTTCTAGACCAGGAAGAGAACCAACTTACCTTCGTGTTTTAATTCTTTTCCTATTAGTTTTTTCTTTTTTATTTTTTTTATTCTACTGCATCAACTTCTAGGGTTATGAGCGGGGACAAAGTGTGACTACATGAAAAAACATACAATAGTTCTTATATTTTAATATAGATATTGGAGTCTTTCAGAGATTTGAGTACTTTTTCACAGTTTTCACTTAACGCGCGTTTCATATTAGGTGGGATGTTGTTAATTGTTCTTCTAACACTAAAACTTGCACGATCCAACAATATATATGTTTTATGGTTAGAGGCACATCACATATTAAACACTGCTTTGGTGGTTCTTTATTGAATAAATGCTGGCGTGTGATGGCTGAATGTCCTATTCTTAACCTGTTTAAAACAACCTGGTCTTTTCTGTTCTGTGGAGGTGTCAATCTGGTTTTTACCGATGGCATGATTTCTTTAAGTAGTGAATTGGTTTCTTCCCATCTTTTTTGCCAGATATTCCATACAAAATCCTTTATAGCTGGTTTGAAATCAGAATCTGGAATTTTTTCAAAAAATGGTAGATTTTCACTGCTTACAGAATGTCGTGCAATTTCATCGACTTTTTCAGTCGATGGTATGCCTACATGAGGTCATACCCCGTTAAAAGATCACCTGCATAAAATAGGGTTATATAACGGGGACCTCAGCTGCAGACTATGTGGCATGGAGAACGAGACCGTGACCCATATCTTGTCTGACTGTGAGGCACTGCACTCGAGGAGACGGGCAATCTTCGGAGAGGCCAATGTGCCACCTGAAGTATATGGCACACATCCAATGGACCTATACCGTCTACTCGAAGGTACGGGGATAACTGGATGGGTGGACTAAATATGGGAGCAGAGTACAATAAGCCAATAGGCTGCAGTGCTCCCGGCATCTGAACGGCTCCCAAAATGGAAAAAAAAAATGCCTACATGAGAAGGAACACACAGGAGCTCTACTTTAACGTGTGTTTTCTGGTGTCTGTAAAGTTCTTCCTTAGTATTTAAGAGTATTTAGTGAGTGGGTAATAGTTCTTTTATTCCTAAGAGAGCACTGTAGGAGTCCGATATTAATAATAAGTTTTTGTTTAGCTGTTTGTAGCTTCTCAAAGCTTCAAGTATAGCGAGTAACTCTCCTGTATATGCTGAACAGTGAGGATTTAGCCTGATTGCATAACTGTTAGTATCTTGTAAGAATGCTGATGCAATTCCGTTTTATGATTTAGATGCATCCGTGAAAATATGATCATAACTAGTGTATTTAGAAATGAGATCATAGTATTTTAATTTGAATATGTGGTCGCTGGTAGAGCGTTTGGGCTGATTTGCTAATGAGAAGTTGACAGCTGGTATTTGAATTATCAAGGAGGAGTTTCATGACATAATGGTGAAGACAGTTGAAATTGATCAATATTGAAATCTGATCTTTTTAACCTTTAAAAAAACGGTAAGTATTTTTTCTGGGTGTATTTGTATTATGAAATATTGTTAAAAAGGAAGGATTGTTGTTTTTTAGAACCGACACTCCAGATGCATAGCATAAAGATAGATATAGACGTCTTAGATATAAAAGGGGGTTGTGATGTGATAATTTGGAGGCTACTAACAGGACTTGTTCTGAAAGCTCCTGAAACTATTCTTAGAGAACTGGTCTGTATAACATTTAATTTGTGTAGAAGAGTGCTACTGGTTGAGCTGTAGCAAATGCTGCCATAGTCAAGTTTACTTCTATAGTCCAGACGTTATACACCAAAAATCGCCTTTTTGCGAATATCGCTGGTATCAGCTTGAAATTTTGTATATAGGTTGCAAAAAATACGTGCAATAAAATAGTACTAACCCGCAAATGCAAAACCTTGCGCGACATTGTTTAAATGACAATATTGTGCTATTTTCTAGTAGAATTACTCGTTCATTCGTGAATATCTTTTTTGCTTTTGATTATAAAGGAAAAATGTAAGATACTTTTTTTTTGTCTTCTAAAAACGAACAATATGAAACCAACCGCGTCGAAAAATATTGATTAGATCAAAAGTTATTGATGATTAAGTTTAAATAAACATTAGTTAGATTAAACAATATTAGATTATTTTGTTAACAATGACAATATCCTGTAATTGTGCTTAATTACTGTACTCCGTCAACAGATCACGTGTGCCAAACCCGCAATCGGTAAGTTGAATAGTTAATGAGTTATAGCGTTATAAACAAATTGACGTAGCATTTTTTTGCGCCGTACTTGTCTGAACAAGTTGATTTGAAACTATTTCAATTTTCACTGACACTGATACTAAACTGACACTGCACTGATACGGCACTGATGTGTGTAAATAGACCTTGAAGCCTCTCCAACTATGTGGGCCTTTGGCAATGTTCCCACATGCTTCGGCATGGTAGAAGGGGTATGAGGCTAGTTTTTTGTTTCAATTCAGCGGTGGTTCTATGCAGTGTCGCCGTGACGAGAGATTTGTTTCTACAAAATGGAATGGACAGACGAATTAACGTTGACATTTTTGGGGTTGTTTGAAAATGAACCTGTGATTTGGATTCCAAGGATTCCAGACCTACCTAACTTTGTAGGGTGTTTCGATTATCTTTGATATCCTCTTCAACAGAAATTTACAGTGAAATGAGGGATGGGAGGCAGCTATTATATTACGTAACTCACCACACCGGTTTAGATAAGATTAGATTAGAATTGGAGTGGCTCTTTGTCGTATCCCACTGCGACCTTTGTGGATATATTGTGGTCCTCCCTATATTTATAGCTCGATATCCAGATTTATTCTTTTTATTAGACTTCGCCTCCCTTGCACAGCTCTCTGCTCTGTTTTTCTCCTCCGAGTAAGTGAAAGGCACCCTTGCTAGGCCTTCGCACTCTCAGAGTATGTGCTCCGCGGCTTTCTCTTCTTCCTCGCAGAGCTTGCATAGGCCGTCATCTGCCACACCGGTTTACGACAAATTGAGTTTATTTGGACCAAACTGTAGATGCTTGAGTCAATTTTTTAACATTTTTTATAGACTTTTTAATCGTATCTAATACCAAAATTCATCTTCAGTTATTATTAAACCAACAAGAATGAACGTTATTTTTGGTAATTCCGCTCTGTATACATTTTCATTCATATTTCAATTTAAATATAGCCTAGAGTTCCATTATCGAGATAACGTTCTTCATTTCGAGACAATATAAAAGGCCAATTTGTCTCCCTTTTCTCGGCTTTTCTACTTCCATTCTACTACTACTTTCTGGTAAAATAAAGGTAATTCTCATCTCATCTCTGCGAAATTTCAAACAAAACGCTAAAGGATGAATTGCTTGACACAAAGGGTATCTGAAATATGTGAATATTCCTATATCATATACCTACGTAACTGGAAAACTTTACAAACATTTGAAACATTTCAGAATCTTCCAATTATGTAAAGTATATCCGGAGACTCCAACAAAAATTAGAAAAAATGCTAGTTGTAATATTTTTTTTTGGAGCCGTCCCTTCGCCGGCAGCACCTCCTGGACTTATTGTGGATCCTCCTAGTGTTCCGACTACAACCTATTCTGCCAATCCGTTCCCTGTATTAGCTCATACAGGTTCTTTGCTGGTTGGTTGTAGAAGTCTTTTGGAGTCATTTTGGGTCTACCATACAGCTTCTGCCTCCTGTGGTTCAGCGTCTCACAGTTGCATAATATATGCAGAGCTGTTTCGGTGTCCTTTTTGCATCTTCTGCATGTAAGGTCTCCGTTATACAGCCCTATTTTGTTTAGGTGCTCCTTTGTGGGAAAGTGTCCCGTAAGAAGCTCCGTTATGGTGCGTAGTTTGTTCCTGCTCATTAAGAGCAGTTGTTTCGCTACTTTTTCTGATGATTCTTTTATGCATTTCCTCCCATGTGTTTGCCTGGGCGTAATCTTCCAGTGTTTATTGTGTTTTTCTTTAACCATCCTTCCAACCATACCCTAGTGGAGCATCTAGGAATGCCCAAAGCCAGTTCGGGTCCGTTCATCAGAATTGACGATCCTGCTCTTACCAGTTCATCAGCTTTTTCATTACCAGAGATTCCTTTGTGACCTGGGACCCACTCCAGTGATACACTGCTCCGAGTCGCATTCCCATACCAGCCGAGATGTAATCTTAGAGCTTTGGAGTGCTTCAAGGCAGTTGTAATATTAGTTGCAGCTCAAAGTTATTTTCAACAACGATCAAAATATAGAGCACCCCATTCTAACGAAAACTTGACCACCATCCAGAAAGTTTGGCCGGCAACTCTATTACTTACCTTCTGACAATAAGAAAAGCCCTGGAAAACGTTTGGTTCAAAAACTGTCATAATGTGGTGATTTCCCGTCCTGTTGGTAGGGAATAGCCTAAGGATTATTTTCTATTTCTATATATCTTGTACTTTGTAAACTCTTTAGATCATCACTGACAACTGGATACATTCCAACTGTTTGGAGAAGAGCACGGATTATCTTTATAACAAATCATAAAAGGGTTTATTCCCAGGCAAAGTCATAGACGAACTCCTCGAGGAATTGAACAGAAAGGGACTGTACACCCAGGGGTACGTAGATGATCTAACAATACTTGTAGGGGGTAAACCGGTAATGTTATTTCGTACCTGTTGCAACAAGCTTTGGAAACGGTGATGAAATGGAGTAGAAGAGAATACCCAAAGGTGAACACTGCAAAAACTGAGCTCTTCACCAATCTATAAAAAGAAATGCTTTCAGAAACTTAAGCTACCAAGCCTCTTGAACGTGCAACTGTGTCAAGGCCAGGAGGTCTAGCCTGAAATTCGCACCTACATGACAAAATCAATAAGGGGTAAATGGCCCCAATGGCTGCCCTAGTGACAATAGGAAACACTTGGGGACTACATCCATTGGATCGTACACTGGTTGTATACAACTGTGGTGAGTCCCATGGTTACCTATGGAGCCTTAGTTTGGTGGCAAAAGACAGATCAAAAGTAAGCCAAGTTGAGCTATAAAAACTTCAGGAGTATTTACCCATTAGCTCAGGAAATTGAAGGAACATATTTCGATAAAGTTGTTGTTTGCCATTTTAAAAAGATGTTGAATTTTGTTATTAGGACATTAATAGACCTCATTTGATAATACTCCAGTCATTTTAATTGTGTGGAATTTTTTGCAGTGGTTTTCCTCGTTGAGCAATTAAATTCTAGGCTGCACTGCTCTTTTTCATTTCCCTATATGATTAAGGTCGTCAGTTTTTTATTACCTACTAGAAATAAATATAGAACCAGTTGGAAATTTTATTCTATCTCTACTGATTAATTAAACACAATTGGCTTAAACGTTCACGTAAACAGATATTTGAACTTCGTACGTAACTTTGGCTGTAAAGTTGTACAGCTTCATCCAATTATCCATCAGAGTTAATAAAAAACTTTAGCCGTAAAGTGAATATTAATAGCGGAAAGTTGGGAAAGAAGGAAATTTTTTATGTCATTTTTTCACATCAAGCATTTCATTAATTAAAATATAAAGTTTTCCGTGTAAGGTACTGTTCTTATTGACACTCAGAAACAGAAATGCTCGCAAATGTTGTAATATAATTTTATTGTTGATAAAATATTCCCTAGACGTTTTTCACTTGAGCACAAAATATTATCAGCCTTTAAAGGAAAAAACACACATTTCAAATTATGCGTCAAAACGCTAGAATAGTAATGGCGTCTGTCTATGATATCATCAATTCGTTAATACCATTTATAGGTGATCTGTGTCGATAGGTTATCTATGTTTATTTTGATACATAAGGTTTGTTCCCGTAGCAAGTTCCTAACTGTTATGGACATATTGAGTCTGCGCAGTATCAGAGTTCAGGCTCTGATGGAACGCTTTTTTGATACTGCGCAGACTCAATATGTCCATAACAGTTAGGAACTTGCTATGGGAACTCAACTATAAACAAAATTTGAATCATTTTGTGCGATTGTGTGATCATGAATCCTTATGTGTATCGATGGTGTGCGGTTTCACAATGTTATTCAAAACAGATGTTCGGATCATAGATATTTGCGAAAGTACGACGTCACTCTTTTCGGATTGGTGTTTGAGATAAGATGGCGGATGGTTAAATTTTGTGCTTATATGATTTCTTTCTAATCTCTCCATCTTACATGATTACATCAAATCAATATTTTACTGATTCTTAGTGACTGTTATCATGCCTATTCCGCTATCAAATGTGACACTTGACGTTAGGTAACGTCACATTTTTCATTACCTTCATATATCAGTTATGAAAAATAGTGATGTAAAAACTTTACGTAACTGTTTAAATTTCAACATAGAAATACCACATGATTTTCGAAGAATAATTTATTAATTAGGTAGGTACTGTCAAAACTGACAATTATTTCATTATTTATACTGACAATTACCCCATTATTTTAATTCAATAAATTTTAAGATTTATAATCATTGAAACCAACATTATTCAGGACACAGTTATTTAAAATAAGTCAATTTTTTGGGTGAATACTTCATAGTAACAATACTTTTAACACCATTTGAATCCACTTCAATATTTCCATTGTAATTGAAGATTTTATTAAATATTATAAAAGAGCGAAATTAGATAAAACGTTGTACGTAAACACGTTATGAAGAGAGCGACATTGTTCAACTCGCGTAATTTGCAGAACTCGCTAGCGCTCGTTTTGGCAAATATTACGCTTGTTGAACAATATCGCTCTTTTCATAACTAGTTACGAAAATAACTATGATTAAATCATTGAATATGATAGATGTCACTTTCTAGTATGTGTGAAAACATTATTGATCAGTGGCGGATTTACCAGCAGGCTGAGTAGGCTCGAGCCTAGGGCGGCAGATTTTGGGGGCGGCAAATTTGGGGAACGAATTTTTTTTTCACCTCATAAAAATCAAAAAGATTTTTCTATGACGGTTTTCTGATGTCTTACAGATAGAAGTCTGCAACAAATTTTGTCGATGACTTTTCTCTCTTACTTGTCATTGCACATTCCGAGAGTAGCCATATTCTAGAGTAAAACAGCTAGTTCGCCGCCCCTCAACCAGTAATCGGCCTCTCGCCTCTGTGCCCTTTGCCCACACTTTTTATTAGTGAAAAGAGCGAAAAATATGCCCCTCTTCCCACGTTCCCACTAACAACTCATACATGCCAGTCTTACCACTGGTTGTACGCTACGAGCTGGACGGTTTGTATATAATTTTTCGATTGTTATTCGAATATAATGAATAATTTAGTGAATACCCCATTACCCCGCCCATACATGATTGAGCTTCGATTAGCTCAAAAATATACCGAAAAATTATTTTACGTGCAATTACAACGAAATTGTTGCATTGTAAAAATAATGTATGATATGACAATTGTTGAGGCAAGGGCGGCAAAAACTATTCAGCCTATACCTTGAAAATTTGTAAATCCTTCACTGTTATTGATGCTTAAACAATTTTTTGTGGCATATGTCTATATTCTAGCAATGTCTATTTCTTTCACCTATTGTTCATTAACATTTAGATTACTCAGCAACTATATAAGATATCGAAATCGCGTTTGTTGCATTCGGTTCGTGGACAAATAACGTTTCATGAGAAAAAAATAATGATTCACATTGCTTTATAAATTGCATTAGTATTTTGAGTCCGAAAAACAGCTGTTTTTCCAATTTTTCTTTTACCTCTCCATCCGCTGTGGCTGCAGGGCACGGAATTTTCACATTTTAAACCACGGAATTTTATAGCAAATTTCACGCTCTATAACTTTACGTTTATACATATGCACGATGAACTCAAAACTTTTCGAGTAAAATTCGAAAACATGGCGATAGATAGGCCCATTTTTGATTGTTTTGGCTATAAAATGATGTTGTGCAATTAGCACAGCCTAAAAAACGGTGGAGGCAACGGATTATCATTAACCATAATATTTTTGAGCGAATTAATAAAAAATCTCGCTACTGCTCTCATATCAATGTTTTGACAGTTTTTGGGCTAACCCAACTGGACTACGCGTTAATAGCTATTATAATATTCCACTAACAAGTAGCATCTAACGCTGTGTCCCAACTAGATACGAATTGTGCGAATAATGCGTTGCGATGCGGCAGATATGCGATAACGCGTATTATTAAACACACAAGCTGGAATCAGTCTTTTAAAGTCAAATTCCTGGAACCGTAGATTTGCATTTGAATTATCTAGAATTTAATCCCTTTGACGTACCTAGCGCAGCTAGAAAGCCGGAAAACGAGGGAAATCGTTCAAACATGTTTGTTTCTGTCCAACAAATGAATTTGTTGGTAAACATTTGTATTCATACACATTGGCGTGCCCAACATATTGTGTACACGAAATAAATAACCCAAGTAGCATTTTGACGATGTTAATAATTTAATCCACCAAAATTAACGTTCTACACCGTGTCGAGATTAGTCACATATACAAGTGTAATTCAATATCCGTCGGGGTGTATAGCCCGGGAAGTAGTTGTTGCTTCTTAGTTTAACGGACACTGTAATTGAAATTTTTCAAAACTTACAAAGCGTTAGAATAATTATTATTCTGCGATATCTATTGGAGAAGTTGAATAATGTAAATCTAACCTCAAAATAATTTTATTTATATCATATGCCTACGCCAACTTTAAAAGGAATTCTCTTCGAAGACATGGTCAGCCATTGAAATAGGCATGATGACAGTCACTAAGAATCACTGAAATATTGATATGATATAATTATATAAGATACAGAGATTCTAAAGAAATCACTTATTTCTATTTTACATGTGTGATTACATTCATTTTAGTAAAAATATAAGCACAAAATTTAACCATCCGCTATCTTATCTCAAACACCAATCAGAAGAGAGTGACGTCGTACTTTTGCAAATATCTCTATGATCCGAACATCTGTTTTGAATTTACTTTGTTGTTTGATAGCTTTGCTTGGTTCATGTGTCAAGTGTTTGAAGTTTGACTCATAGAGAAATATAATTTGTCTATGGTTTGACTTTGACGTCTTTACCACAGGACACAGATCATACATAACCTATCGACACAGATCACCTATAAATGGTATTTACGAATTAGGCAATCCAGACCACGTGATCTTTTCAATATGGCGGCGACGGTCAAACATTGGAATCAGTAACGAGTCAGACCAATGCGTGTCAGTTTTGTCCTTTTATCTCTGCGATTCTTTCTCTCAACATCTGCAGCCCTTTTTTTTACTTTCTGAGACACATGCACCATATGTTGATATGGTACCCAGTCAGGGTGGTCTTTATCTTCGAGGGCAGCAGGTTTGCCTAAAATAAGTTAATACCTCTACTTGAGTACAAATTACGTATACTAGGAGCTGGAAGAGTTGATATGCTATTCAAGATAATATTTGATAAGAAACCTACCAGTTATAAAGTGTCTACTGCAAACTTTCTGGTGTTTCAATATAGATTCGGTCAGATCGTCTCTCTTTATTGCCGCAATCCATGCAGCCCTGCGAAGTTTGGTCAAATCGTTTTTCTCCGTTAAAAACCTGTGTTTTGTCTCTGCGGGAACGCGATAAAACGAAACTTCATCACGATTAGAACGGCTTCCACAACCAACCACAATACATATCGAAGGCATTTCACAAGACAAACACTTTACTATTCAAAAATCAAAATTTACAGCCAAAAAACAGAAAGAAAACCAATGGATAAACAAACACTCAAACACAACTTTGTTATTTGTTTGACCGTCGCCGCCATATTGAATTTATTTTGACAGATCGATGGATTGCCTAATTGATGATATCATAGACAGACGCCATTACTATTCTAGCGTTTTGGCGTATAATTTGAAATGTGTTTTTTAAAGTTGAATTTTTTCTTTAACAACTTTTTTTCTTACAGAAATAACATTTGCTGTAGATGAAGTATATACGTGAGAACATCGTGGAGAACTTTTTCAAAATCAGTCATCATGCCTATTTGAGATGAAAAAAACGTAAGTAGATGATTGAAAACCCTCATTTGCAGAGGTGGGTAGCTATTTGAAATATTTCTATTTCAAATACCTATCTAAAATAGAAATTTGTATCTTTCTTTTAAATAGTTGCGTAGAACCTATTTTATATTTATCATCTTAAATAACTGTTTTTACCTATTTTTTATTTTAAATAGGTTTTGGACAATCCCTATGTCATTGATTCGATCCAGGATGTGCGAAAGTGATCGATTAGGATTTCAAAGGGTTCAAATTTATTTCTTGATTTTTTTGTCGGTTCTTAAATGTCCCGCAATTTATTAAGTGCACATTTTGTGTTCGGTTTAGAACAATTTGCTTTTTCATTCTGGCAGCACTAGATGATAGAGGCATTGACAGTTGACTGAGTTGAGTGTTGACAGCGATTTAACGGATTTAAGAACTTTTACGTAGATGGTGTACTCTGTGCTTTTACCGAGTTTAATTTTAAAGAGATACTCAGTCGGCTCAAAAGATTAGATAATATATCTCAGACCATTCTCAGACGACGATACTACTTTTAATTTAATGCAATATGAACAAACAAAAAGTGCCGCTAATTTTGGACGGCAAATTTTTTAAAATAGTAGCACGTGGTGAGGAGGAAAGTGATACAAATATCACCGCCGAGTGTATACAGTGCCACAAAAAAATAAAAGGTAGAATGAATGCCACTAGCAATTTTCGCCTTCATCTAAAGGTAAGCGGCCGTTTTATATGATATGTAAATTTTACAGTTTTTGGTGGTTCTTTTTATTGTTGAAACCCTTACTTCATGGTATTGATTCATAACGTAAATATAACTGGTCATTAATAACAAATTCCACAATATATTAAAAATTTGTTGCTATCATGACAATGAAACTTGGTGGTTTTTGTGATTAGATTTTATATTAAATGAAAAAAATTCGTTTTTAGGCCTTATTTATCAAATATAACACCCCATCAGCTTCATCCACACCTGTTGAAAGATTATTCTCGTATGCTGGGATGGTGATGAGACCAAAACAAAGGTCAATGACAGTTTACCACAAGTAGTTATTCTTCCATACAGCTTTGAACTTCAAGCATTGTTGTTGAATATTTATTTTTCTTTATGTTTGTCATTGAAATAGGTAAAAAAACGTTTCATTTATTGTATACTTTTTTTAATCAATAAAATATTTAAACTTGATGATTATTGCTTTATTTTTCTCACTTCAGGCATTTTGGTCCATTTTTTGACAATTCATTTTACTTGACTATTTCATTGTTATTATTATAATATCAATCTAATGTTGAGTAACTTTAAATGAAATATCAAAAAAGTAATAAAAGTAAAATTACAGTAATTTTGAATATACCGCCAAAAACTGTAAAATTATAGGAATCTTCTTTTTCGGCAGTTGGCGAAGTTCACAACCATCATTTGTGTTAAGGTACTGACGGGACTCTCAAGGTGGCGCCAGCCGTACAAATAGAGGGCGCCACGGGTCAGTTTCCCATCTATAAGTATTTTTTTATCTATGCCACGGACATTAAATATTTGACGTTTGAATGGTTTGACGTTTATTTAAAGGTTAAGATTATGCCGATTAGAATTTAATACGATTTGAACCTTACTAAAAATATCTAAATATGCAAAATTTTATTATCAAAAACATTATAATCGAAAACTGTTCTTCTGACAACATTGGCATTGGCACATGTCAGGTGGTTTTGAGGATCCTGAAAAATCGTGTTCGTTCTGCTTAAAAGTCATGACGACTGAGGCGTCACGCACAAGTGCTTGAAGCCCAAATAAACGAAAGCAACATAACTAGAAATGCTACAAAGAAATCTGATGGAAAATGGACATAAACGATTAAACGCATATCATCAGCTGATATCTGACATAACTAGTGACAGAATAACAGAAATCAAATAGTGACTTGCCAAGAGTTGCTAGAACTAAAGGTGCTTTCGATTATTCACTTTTGGTTGCTAGTAGCAGCTCTTAGTGACTGAATTCCATTCGTTTATTACCGGGCGTGACGCCTAGTATTACCTTCCCCTTGCCCCTCAAGCACATACCGAAAAGTATGAGCTTCAAGCCACGGACATTAAATATTTGACGTTTGTCCGGTTTGACGTTTATTTAAAGGTAGAGATTGTGCCGATTACGATTTAAACCTTACTATACTGTATTTGAAAATCAAGAGAGAGTAAATTCCCAGAATAAAAACTAATTCGGTATGCAAAACTATAGTACAGTACGTGCGGTAAAACTTCAATATTTGTAATGCATTCTAAATTGTTTTTGTTAATTTCAATACAAAATTTATTAAATTTCTTGGACTATCACATTATTTTATGATCTTTCATTGTTACTACATAGGAGGATTAACGTGCGTCATAGGCGTAACCAGATTAGAAAGGGATAGTTGTTATTTAACGACCTCCGAATGGCAACAGCTTCTAATGACAGATATTTTGACTTAAATAGTGCTTAAGTTTCTAGAAATGCAGTTATTTGATTTTCGATAAACGTGACAAATAGTAGTGACTAAAAATGGAAGCAGTTTGTGAGTATACGCCAGTGAAAAAATTAAAACTAGACCATTTATCGCTCAATGAAAAGAGTGCTGTAGTGAATGTGTACCACTATTTTAAACATCAAAATCCCTCAAACACTATTGACAGTGTAGTTGAAACAACATCTAAGGCAATGGGATATGGAAAATCTACAATATATAGAGTTCTAAAGGAGGAAAAATCAGGTGGAGTAACCTCACCAAAGCCGAAACCAGGTAGACCAAAACTATTAAAAGTCAACGTGGACGAGTTTTTTAAAAATGCTATTCGTAAGCTTGTTCACTCATTTTTTATAAACAAGCAAATACCAACTTTAGATAAAGTTTTGCAAGCCATTACGAATGATGTTACATGAGTTAAACTTTAAATTTGAAAAAATGGGCAGACACTCAATGCTAATTGATTCTGAAGAAATTGTATGTTGGAGAAGACAGTACCTCAGAAGAATACAAGTTAAAGCTCAAAATAAAAACATTTATTATTTAGATGAAACATGGGTTAATGAGGGACATTGTGTAGGAAGAGTTTGGAAAGACAAAAATATAAAATCATCCCATCAAGCTTTTCTAGAAGGATATACTACTGGTTTTAAGGAACCTATAGGAAAAGGTAAAAGATTAATTATTTGTCATATAGGCAGTACAAACGGTTTTCTTGAGAATGGTTTACTCTTATTTGAATAAAAAAAACCGTTGATTATCACGAAGAAATGAATGGAGACGTGTTTGAGGAATATTTTGAACAGATGATTCAATTCATACCAAAAGGATCGGTTATTGTAATGGACAATGCAAGTTACCACTCCAGATTACTTGAACCTTTACCAACCACTAAATGGAAAAAGGATGAAATTGCAAAATGGTTATCTTCTAAAAATTTAGCCTTTGACAATACAATGCTGAGGGCAGAATTGTTAACTATTGCTAAAAAACATAAGCAAAATTATAAAAAATATAATATTGAGGAGATAGCCAAAAAACGAGAAATTGAAATCCTTCGTTTACCACCCTACCATTGTGAGCTGAATCTGATAGAATTGATATGGGCTCAAGTTAAAGGTTATGTTGCCAGAAATAACACTAATTTAAATCATCAGATGTTAAAAATCTCTTCAATAAGGCAATATCTGAAGTAACAAGTGAAAATTGGCAAAAATGTATTAGACACGTTACAGAAATAGAAAAAAAAATGTGGGAGCTAGATAACATAATTGATATTACTATAGAGCCCATTGTAATTTCTCTAGAATCAGATGGTGAATCTTCTGATACAGAGTGCGAGGAACCATAACTTCAAAATTATTAATTTATGTACTTTAATTTTATTTTTAGATTTTTATTTTTTAAGATTTAATATTGTCGTATGTTTTGCATGTTGCTCGTCAAATTTTATCCTTAGGGTTGGTTTTTTTTTTGTCCTATACCTACTTAATTGTTTTTTTAGCTCCTCATATTAATTTATAACTAATTGTAATTATCTGTACATATTATATACATATTTTGTAAATAAACATATGCCTAAAACAAAATGCCTAAAATAATATTGACTTTTTCTTCATTTTACCCAAATTAAATTACTACTTACGAATTATGTTTATCTATCTAAAATTGGTAATCTAGGTATAAATAACTAAAACAAATTAAATATTTCTATTTCCATATTAATTTAATTTTGAAAACGCACGTCTATGGTTTACTGCCTTTAACACTGATAACTGCAAAACATTTCTGGGAATTTACTCTCTCTTGATTTTCAAATACAGTTATATCTAAATATGCAAAATTATATTATCAAAAACATTATAATTGAAAACTGTTCTTCTAACAACACAGGAAATTGATTGGCATTGGCACATGACAAGTGGTTTTGAGGATCCTAAAAAATCGTGTTCGTTTTGCTCAAAAGTCGTGACAACTGAGGCGTCACGCACAAGTGCTTGAAGCCCAAATAAACGGAAGCAACATAAATTGCCACCGCATCTCTGGTCTGGTGGCCAAAGATTAGACAAACCTCTGCGATGCTGAAACTAAGCAAGGTCCAAAGACTTGCAACCATTGCGTCGAAGAACTTAGAAGACTGGCGACTCGGAACCGTGTAACACTGGAGTGGGTCCTAGGTCACAAAGGAATCGCTAGCAATGAAAAAGTTGACGAACTGGCAAGAGCAGGATCGTCTTAATGAACTTAATGAACGGACCCGAATCAGCTATTCCCAGATTCGCCACTGGGTCATGATTAAAAGGGTGGGTAAAAAAGCAACACAATAAACACTAGAAGAATACGCCCAGGTGAACACATGGGAAGAAATTCATAGCAAAAGAATTGCTCTCAATGAGCAGGAACAAACTACGCACCATAACGGGGCTTTTTACGGGACACTTTCCCACAAAGGAACACCTGAACAAAATAGGGCTATATATAACGGAGATCTTGCATGCAGAAGATGCAAAAAGGACATCGAAACAGCTCTGCTAATATTATGCAACTGTGAGACGCTAGACTACAGGAGGCAGAAACTGTATGGAAGACCCCAAATGACTCCAGAAGACTTTTACAACCAACCAGCAAGTAACCTGTATGAGCTAATACAGGGAACGGATTGGCTGAATACTGAATAGGCTGTAGTCAGAACTCTAGGAGCATCCACAATAAGCCCAGGAGTATGAGGTGGTGCTCCTTAAAAAAATGCAATGTATATGTTTGCAATGATAAAAAATCTGCCAAAATCTTAATTTAAAATACTTTTCGATTTATATTCAACCTGTAGCTAAAGAGCTATTACCAGTCGTCAAGCTCTACATAAGCTTTGGAAATTTCCTTTAATGGATAAAATAACAAAATCATTTAATCCAGCTTATCTCTTAGTTGAATTATCTGTTACTGGAAATGAAATGAATACTAATATTTATTGGAATAACCTGCATTCAATTAAGTGGCAGAACCAAAAGCAGCATTGGATTGTACAAAATCCATTGTTTCCATATGGAAAACAGCCATTCTTTATTATTCTGTGAATCTCATTTGGGTTTTACCAAGAATTTCTCACAATAGGTTATAATCGTTTGTTTTTGCGAGGTAGAGACATTTAAAATATTGGATTTGATGGTTAACAAACGGCAAATAGAAATCAATATTGCGCATACACTGCCGTATAATACGCGATGGTGAAACTTTACTTACTTTCTATAATATTGGGTAAGGTGTTAAGCTTAACAAAAATATGATGTTTTCCCAAAGTTGATAGTTAGTGATGGACAAAATCATAATGGGGAATCTGTTATTATTCTAATAGTTTCGATTCTCGCATTCGCACAAAGTTATTAAACCGATTTAAAAGATCAACTTTTTTATTTTTTTTTATTTTCACAGTGTATGTCAACCATGGATAACATAATAATGGAGTTAACCACTTGGGTCATTGTCAGTTGGAATACATATAGAATTAATTACAAACATAAAAAATAAAGTCTACAGCTTATAAATATTAATTGACTTTAGACATTTTAAGGTTTTTTCTAATTTGTCCGTAAGAGCTGTCTCTATATTATCGGGACCACCACACAAATTACGATGGATGATTTAAATAGTTTGCTATGTATGCTGTGACGTACATACTCTAGAAGAGAAGTTAGCTACGTAAGGGTTGACTTAAGACCACAACTCTGTTGTCTTCTTTTTTTAAATCTTGTTGAAGTGAAGGTATTGCTTTATATTGTATAACTTAGGAGTGGTATAAATTCATATCGTTTTGACGGCTATCAGATTATTTTGGAAATTCTACTTCCACCATTATCAGTTTATTTTTTGATAATTTTGAAACGTCAAACAAAACACTCATAATATATCATGTCATGTCACTCATTAGCTGTATAAGAAAATGCGACGTAAGTCGCCATTTGCAACACCCTAATTATGACTCATTTGTGAAGTTGACACTTACTGACGTAGATTGTAGGCACGTTTTTTTACATAATTAATTTACCATTGGTTGAATGACGTCAGTCTACGCTACCACGACATATTGGAGTCATCAGTAGCACATAAAAAAACGCAGTTGTTATTTAAATCATCTGACCACTGACAATCTATTTCTAAGTGGATTGTTGTTAGTAGCCGCTCATCTGATAGTTCCACTTGAAATTTTTTCAATTTCTGACGCTGTTAATAGCGCCGTCAATACCTTGTTAACACATTTTAAATTTATTTCTACCACCCAAGTTATCCACCACCACCACGGTGGAGTGGTTTGCAATTTTGGTTGATGCAACAGTAATAAATGAACGCGTCATTTCTTCAATCTACAATCCACCAATGAATATAAAAACGCAGTTGGTCGATTGGTGGATCTACCGGTGTATAAAAAAGCATGCCTTGTTTATGTAGTTTTTTTGGTGAAAATAAGTTTAAACGAAAGTATTATTCTATAGTCGTATTTTCATTGCTCCTAGACAATATTGTTTGATTAGGACATAGGACAGCTTATAGTTTTATATTTAATACATTTCAATAAGCTACAATTTCGAAATTTCACATATCCCATACCCTATACAAACAATAAGCCACTGTCAAAACGGAAACGACTATTCGCCATTTGCAACCTCCTATTTGTACGCAAACTTATTTGGTAAATGCTCCTTCCTGTCTGTTTTATGTTCTAAGACATATTATAGACTTTGACAGTTCTTCAAACTTAAAATTCGAATGGCCTTTTTGTAATTGGCTACTAGTTCATAAGACATTATAATCAGAAAGTGGCTAACTTCATCTTTAGGTTTGTGACGTATCTGTAGTGAAAGTTGGAAACTCTTGGGAATTCTCAAATTCCAGTATTCTCCTGAATAATAATAATAATAATGGGTTTACGTCAATTTATATGAAGTGTGCTCTTGATCCTGAAAATGTATGCTTCTCGTATACAGCACTTAGGCCACATGTGACCAATTGTACATCCTCCCGAGAAGTTGTCCTCCTATTGGCAGGTGTAGGCAAGACTCACCAAACACACTCTCTTATTGACGATAACTCCGGACACTCGCATAAGACAGTTTCATATTCCTGTTCACACATCCTGCATAGAGGTGTGTCCACCAGCCCTATAGTATGGAGGTGTTTTCTTAGTTTACAGTGGCCAGTCAGAAATCCTACTCTTAATCGTAGGGCTTTCCTGGTCATCGCCAAATATTTCTTCGGCGCCAGCATTCCAGGGTCGCTCAGGGTGATCCTGGCAATACTGCATCCTTTTATTCCATCCTATATCTTAAGGAATTGAGCATGGGTGTAACTGTTTGGCTAGTTCCGCAATTGTCGAAGTCGTTAGGCCGTAGGTGTCACTGGGTACTAAAATTTTTAATCCAGCTGCTTCCCTGGCTAAAGAATCAGCAATGCGATTACCTTCACTCCTTTCGTGCCCTTTAACCCACCTCAGGATAATATTTTGTTATCTGCCGAGGAGTTAGCTAGATCTTGGGTGGCACTTTAGTACTAACCCCGATATAACACGTTGTCTGTTCAAGGCTAATAGGGTTTGTGTACTATCAGTGCAGATTGTTATGTTTTTGCCAGAAATTTCTTTTGTGGCAATTGAGATACCAGCCAGTTCTGTTGTTTCTCATTCCCCACATAGGCTTAGTGCTCTGAAGTAAACTCCACATCCTCATCCTTCTTTCATTTTTGAGCCATTTGTATATATGTATGTCTAAAAAAAGTAATCTTTGAATAGAGTTAGGTTTAGTAACCAAAGACTATTAGATGCATGAGCGAGCGTAGTGAAGAAAATTGATATATTGATATAGATGTGTCATCTCGAAAGAAATGCCATCGTAAAAGAATTGCTTGCAAGCTGCGTCGCAAGCTCCATCTAAATTTAGGCGAGAGTTTCGGAAAATTATCAGAGCATCAAAGTTTTGAATTGTAAATATTTTTACGCTTTGGTCGTGGATATGATTAAGAGCTCTTTTTGGATATTTCCATTAAGATTTTTAGTGGAAAGTAAATCCCAAAAAAGCACCCTTATATATTTTTTTCTACAATCACATTGAAAAGTAGGCTTTTTCGCTTGCCATTGACAACGAAAAGTTGACGTTTCTTGAGGAGAGTTACTTTACGCTCGCCGAGCGTAAAAAATGGCAAAACGCTCGTTGCCCATAACAACCGATACTACAATCACAATTGTATTGACAGTGACAGATATAAAAGTTTGAAACCTATTATTACATTTATTTAAACTGACAGATTTTGAAAGTTTTTATGAATTCTACTTTATATTTGTTTTTAATAGTTACAAGTAAGTGATTGCAGAAGAAATGTTATATGTATTACAAGCAAAAACGTGACATTATTGCTTTCGAGTAATTACCGCGCTCCGCTTCGCGTCGCGCAGTAACCGTTACTCTTAAGCAAAAATGAACCACTTTTCGCTCTTAATACATAAATAACTAATTTCCTTTTAATATAATTTAAAAAAAGCATGCTCAAAAAAATAATCAATAGGATGAGCTGTCTAATTATTTTTCAGGTCAATAAACTGTTTCTCTTTGTTCAAGTATATTCTATATAAACCATTCACGTTAATCGTAATTCTACACATGAGAGCACTCTTCCGCCAAAGTAAATATTCAGTCAAAACAAAATAACGAACACATACAGAGTGGCACTTCCATTTGTATCCGTGTGCTATCTCCAAAATCTATCATTTGTAAAATGGTTATTCGTTGCATTTCTGTTGAATGAACCATTTTTCTGATATTATTACTAACAGTTAACGAAATTCAAACTACAAATAGCACTGACACCGATCACTACTGTCATACAGGCAGAAAATAAGCTGCTGAGGCTGTATATGTATCTGTATCTGTATCTGTAGAGTAGGGAGGGTGAGTGTGTAGGCTCACAGTACTTAGGCCACATGTGACCCATTGTACATCCTCCCGAGGAGTTGTCCTCTTAGGTCATTGTCCATCCTGTCCTTCTCAGGAAGGTGGACAGGTCACTGGGAGACATCTCCTTTATATCGGCAGGTGTAGGCCAAGACTCACCGAACACACACTCTCTTATTGACGATAACTCCGGACACTCGCATAAGACATGCCTGACAGTTTCATCTTCCTGTTCACACATCCTGCATAGAGGTGTGTCCACTAGCCCCATAGTATGGAGGTGTTTACTTAGTTGACAGTGACCAGTCAGAAATCCTACTCCTATTTCTTCGGCGCCATCTTCCGAGGGTCGCCCAGGGTGATCCTGGCAAAACTGCATCCATTGATTCCATCCCATCTCTTAAGGGATTGAGCATGGGTGTAACACTTGGCTAGTTCCGCAATTGTCGAAGACGTTAGGCCGTAGGTGTCACTGGGTCCTAGAATTTTTAGTCCAGCGACTAAAGAATCAGCAATGCGATTTCCTTGACTCCTGTCGTGCCCTTTAACCCACCTCAGGATAATGTTGTTATCTGCCGAGACGTCAGCTAAATCTTGGTGGCACTCTAGTACTAGCCTCGTGCTGCTGAGGCTATGAGTTTTATACAAAAATGAATATATCAGAATCATATCAATAAAAAAGAGCGCAGCAATTGTTTTTTCTTACCTTTTCAATACCAAGAGCTAGATTAGATCGGAATTGGAGTGGCTTTTTCTCCTATTCCACTGTGACCTTTGCAGATCTATTGTGGTCCTCTCTATATTTAGAGCTCGATATCTAGCTTTATTCTTTCTATTAGACTTATAAGCCTGGATACCGCCTCCCTTGCGTAGCTCTATGCCCTCTGTTTTTCTTCTCCGCGTAAGTGAAACCGCACCCTCGCTAGGCCTTCGCACTCACAGAGTATGTGCTCCGCGGTTTGTAGGCCAATTGTGCCTACAATGTCCGGTCAGCATTCCCACCATCATCCTCGTCGTTTCTCGTAGGTCTCTAGTAGGTCGTGTGACAGTTTGGCCGAATGGCTTTAAAGGAATAATTCAGCGTGCCTTTGTCCTGGAGTTTTATACCACCAGCGCAACGCCTGGTTGTTTATCCATTTGTAGATGCTCTCTTTACTTAGGCATTTAGCAATTCCACAGGAAAGTTCTGGTCCTATCATGACCTCCGTTGCTCACTTCTTGGCTAATTCATCGGTCTTTCCATTTTCAATTGCTGAATGGGAAATAAGTTTTAAGTATGTTATTCCATTCGGCTGTACCACACTATATATTAAGTCAATCACAAGATAGGTCACTATTTGGCCTATCCAAAACATCAAACTTCAAGTAGGCATCACATCAAATGTAACTTCTGACGATGATATTTCACATATCGAAGTAATAATCAAAATAATTTAGAGTTTTCATATAAATTTTTCCATTAAAGTGGAATTCCTTAAAAACATTTTTGGTTTCATCTATACTTCAAATAGTAACATTAAATGAATATTTTTACTATAAAAAGTTTCCAGCAAATTGTCAACAACAAAATCGGGAGACCCATTTATCATTTTCCTTCTTGAAAACTCTGACAAACGAGGATTAACAGAGTGTCGAGAGTATGAACGAAAGGCGTGAGTGTAGCAACAAGTTTTGTGTATTTATCATTTCGTGAAATTTGAAGCTGGGAAATTTATAGTTGGAGTTTAGACGGTTAGAAAAAAAAATAGAACATTTATTTTTGTTAGTAATACCGGAAAACCAGTCGTGAAACAAAGTATATTGTACAAGCGAATACGAAAAGGATATTTGGTGTCAAAAAGTACAAAAGCAATTATTAGAAAAGGTAATGGAAAACTGTATGGATGGAATGGATGATTAGAACTATCAGCGAGATATTATCAAAGGTAATACCACGAGTGCTTCAAATTTTATCGCATAATTTTTTATTTTCATCACTCAAACTTGTTTATTTTAGGCAAAAACATTCAAACAAACCTAACCAATTGATAAAATCACGAGTCCGTTAGGACGAGGGATTTTATCTAAATTCGGTTTGTTTGAATGTTTTTGCCTAGAATAAACAAGTTTGAGTGATGAATATAAAAAATTATGTGATAAAATTTGAAGAGCGAGTTGTATTTGGGGAGATTATTATTTTCAACAATTTAAAATTTTGTATTACCTGAATGTTCAATATTCTCTTGGGTGATGGCACTGAATCGGTTTGTGTTCATTTTTCAATAAACTTCGAAGCACTTTTAGTTGTCAATAATGACAAATTGAAAGTAAAATTTTGACTTTTCAATGTAAACAAGGTATTATCGATGAGGAAGCAGAATTATCGGTAGTGATACCTCTAGTGTCTTGATAATACCAAGATAATTTTGTCGTAGAGAATGCTGAAAGCTGAAAGCACATTACCCTCGGCCTACGGCCTTGGGCTATTATCTTTGAGCAATACGCTTGAAGCATTCTCTGTGACAAAATGTTGAGTATTTATCAAGACCTGAGGAGTATTCGATAAGATCATTTTTTACTTTGTAGATATCAAAAAAATGATTGTCAATCTGACGTTTAATAAGTAATTTCCAATACAAACTTTATTAGTTTTAATCAAATATCATTCATTTTTATTCAAAACTAAAGTTGTGAAAAGTACAATTGGTAAATTAATTGAATCGTTAGATGGAATACCAAATCTTCGCGACATTTGTAATCCAGTTGTCAGTTTGACGTTTAATTAATTTTTGATAAAAAATAAACACCAAACTGAAAACACCACATGTAGGGTATTATCGCTGTGATCCCGAGGTGAATGGATGAAATTTGACACATGACTTAAAATTAAGTAATTTGATTGGTTACTCTATTTAGTAAAAAATTATCAGTATAATACCGAATGATTGGCTAGAAGTATTGCTATTGGTTAAAACCACCAAAATGTCAGATTTTGACAAGTGAAAAAAATAATCGGAGTAACTGTACCTATCTGTTATTGAAATCTATTGTAGAACTAACAACCAGTTATTAGTATAAAATTTAGAGACAATAACTATAGAGTTCATATAATACCCTTCTTGGTGTACGTCATCGATTGTTAATGTCTTTCTAGCACATTGGAAGAAATGGAAAAAACGGCAGGTCTGTGATTAATCTTAATCAAATTATCACAATAATGAACCGTTTAAATGTATTACAAACGTTAACCCTAATCTTTGACTTACGAAAATTTGATTAGTTTATGTTCAGACTACGCACAAGGGCGACCTATCAATCGGGAGAAGATACATCAGTCAAAATGGGATGCAGACGTATGTTTCGTAGCGGCAATGTGTCTTTTCTTCTAATGTCCCACTGACAGTTCTCGTCAGGTCTGTACCTACTTTGTTGTTTACGGTCAATTATTATTTATGGAAAGTGAATATTAATCTTATTGTTATATTTATTTAAATAATACAAAAACATGCCTAGATATACCGAAAAACATCAGCATTTTGAAAGTTCTCAAGTATTTTCAGTTAGAAAAAGAAGCTGGTAATAATTAATTTCTTGACCTTTTCGAATTTGGCTGAATACGATCCTGATGATTTTATTTATGAAATTTAAGGTTAGTTGTATGTCAAAATAGCAAATAAAATGCACGATCTACCCAAAACCCGTATATACGTCACCAACGATGACGCACACCAAGAAGGCTATTGAATGTACTATACCTTCTTCAACCTCTTCCGTTACGCTAAATAACACATCAATTCCTCCATATTTTCGATATTGAAACAGAAATAAACTAATATTTTCCTCCTGTTGTTCATGTATCAAAACAAAACAAGAAATTTGAGGAATGGTTAGTTAAAATGTCAGGGTTTCCCGTTTTTCGATTCGTCAAACGTCAAAACGTTGCTTCATATGATATGCTGGGAATAACTGTACCTGTCATGGAAATCGAATGGAAACCGATAACCAGTTATTTTCGGTATAAAATACTTACTTTTATACTGCAATTGTAGAATCGGCCATAAGAGAAGTTTTATTCAGCATTGTTAACTATACGCTTCATAATATTATCTACGCATATGAAAACATTTGTAATGGCGATGTAATTTCCAACAATATCATTTTTTTTATCTCATAATAAAGTCAAAAAACAATATTTCATCTCATGTAATCATTTTCATTTCCTATAACAGAAAATACCTTCAAAAGCAACAATATTTGGATTAACAAAAATGTTCTCCCTGCAGGTACAATTTAATTAATATCGTTCCTTCAATTACCAACTGTGAAAATAAATCAAACATGTTAGTGGAGACTATTATATTGAATGTCAGTCCAAAAAAACAACCATAAAACTTTTGTAACGTTAGAAAAATCAATCAAAATCATAAAATTGATTGGTTTTTGAGCTGGTTGCAGATTGAAGATATAATTGAGTAATTCGTTTTACCCAAAATGATCGTATTATGAATAGAATTTGATGAAATTCCCTAAAACTAACTAAATTACTATTGGATTACGATAAGCTCCTTGCCGGTCAGTGTCGTACCTATAATTAGTTTTAATCAGGGTAACAAATCGAACATGATTTCTTTGTAATTTTTTTTCATATTTTATTCAGTACCTACGCTTATTAAAAAATAAACTTCAATCAGTCACTATCTGAATACAAATTTTCATCATCTTCACTGCTGCTTGTGCTTGTGCCGTTATCGTTATTTAAATTTATAATCACTAATCAATTTGTTTGAACATCTGTGAATGTTTCATTTTCTCAATATTTCCGCTCTATATCTACTACATGTCATCAACGCTCTTGCTATTCCTCGAAAGTGATTTGATCAAGCTCGTGCTCCGCCAGTTTCCTCACATCTTCCAGCTTGAAAGTTACATTCTTTTGGGACACATTATTTTTGACAGTAGCCCAAATGAGTTCAATGAGATTCAAATCCGGATGGTAGGGAGGAAGTCGCGAAACGTTATGTCCGTGTTGAGACAATACCAAACGCCAACATAATTGGAGAACAACTAATGATGCGCCTCTGTACAGAGCCTTTAATATGTCTTGCAAGAGCTGTAGTGGGAAGTAATATTGAAAATGAGTTTGTGCGCATGGGGGTGGGATTGCTATCACGTTTGGCGCTTGCTATATGTTAAAAACTCTTGGCCATATCTCGGAAAACATTCATACAGGATGATTCATTAGATCAAAATTCAAATCTCAACGCTTTGAGAAAAAAGTATTGTTGAGTGGGAATAATATATTCCAGAATTCTTTTCAATTAAACGTGGCCATGGGCAACAGTAGACTAAATCAAACTCTAAGCTTCTGTATCTGTATCTGTGGAGTAGGAAGGGTGAGTGCAGCATGCAGCACTTAGGCCACATGTGATCCAGTGTAGGTACATACATCCGAGGAGTTGTCCTCCTAGGTCATCGTCCATCCTGTCTTTCCCAGGAAGGTGGACAGGTCACTAGGATACATCTCCTTTATATCGGCAGGTGTAGGCCAAGACTCACCGAACACACACTCTCTTATTGACGATAACTCCGGACACTCGCATTAGACATGTCTGACAGTTTCATAGAGGTGTGTCCACTAGCCCCATAGTATGGTGTTTCCTTAGTTGACAGTGGCCAGTTAGAAATCCTTCTGTTAAACGTATATTTTTCTTGGTCATCGCCAAATATTTCTTCGACGCCAGCTTCCCAGAGTGATCCTGGCAAGACTGCATCCTTTGATTCTATCCCATCTCATAAGGGATTGAGTATGGGTGTAACTTTTGGATAGTTCCGAAATTGTCGAAATCGTCAGGCCGTAGATGTCACTGGGTCTTAAAATTTCTAGTCCAGCTTCGCATAATAAAGAAATAAGTGAGCTCGTGGAGGTCACTCCCGATGAAAAGAAGAAAGCAAATGATCTTATCGCGTCTTAGAAGCGGAATATAATCGGACATCTGCAATAAGCCACTGACAGTAAGCAAACGCATAGCATCCCCAACCAAATAGGAGATGCACTTGATGAAAACTGTGATATATCTCACTTAGGGCCGGTTTTACAAGAGAGATTTATACTAGGTATAGTTATTCTGGGTATAAAGTTATACCAGAATTCATACCTAGAATAAAACTAGTTGTTTTACGATGCTTTTTTACACCGGTATAGCAATTCTTACTCTAACTAGTTTTATTCTAGGTATAAATTCTGGTATAACTTTATACCCAGAATAACTATACCTAGTGTAAATCTCTCTTGTAAAACCAGCCCTTAGTAAACTTAAAATCTTAAATTCCCTAGTGTAATTTGATTTATCATGTTAACTAGCATCAACAAATGTACAATGAATGACCGGAAATAGAAATTTTATCATTATTTCCCATTATTATAGCCAACATCTTGGTAATCAATCAATAATTCTTACCTTTGATAGCTGGATCTGGGTGATGATGGCAATTAGAAACTTGGCAACCCCTTTTCTGTTCCAAGCTAGGGCAATGCCTTCCTCCATTTTCAGGACGTACCTGTATCAATCTAGTTCGCGTCATAGTTCCGGGACCGCAATCTGTGTCACAGGTTGTCCATGGACCCCATCCCGTCACTTGACAGTCCACCACTGCAACAAAACAAACATCTACTAAGATTGTATAATTAACAAACTGGATATCGATTGAGATTTTTGGTTATTTTTATATTCACTAGCTTTCTTTTGTCAAAAACTTCTGCGGTCGCGAGTTTTGTGGGTGCTTAATATACTTTTTTTTATTGGTGAACCATTTTACCTATTTAAAGCACACCTTAGCGTGTTTAAATCGAACTTGAAAAAACGCGCGTGTTTTAAAGTTACCGTGGCAACATCAACAACTCGAGAAACGAAGTCTAAATCTATGGTCTAAATTCTAAATCATGTCTAAATCACAGATTATAAAGAGAACAGATACGAGTACCGGTAAAACATCAAACGATTTTCAGCTCCGTCGTCAATGACCTTGGACCTTTAACTCGGTATGGCCGCGACGTTGCCAGTTTAAAATATTTTCTGAATTTCTTACCAAATTGCAGTGTTGACTCGGGGACAATAAAAATTTCTAGTGCCGGATCTAGTTTTTTTGGAAGTTTCCACTAAATTTTTAAAACTGCGCCATGAATTAAAACAATAATTATAATCGAATATATATTTATGTATTTATTAAATACCTATAATGTACATTCCTATGATTTGTTATTAAATAGTCATCTTGGGAGATTAATTAATAAATACATTTTTAGATAACACAAATAATTACAAAAATCAACCAAATTTTAAAGTACAAATAATTCTCAATTTGTTTATTATCAAAGGGAATACAATATACACCTATGCAAGAGAGAATTTTGATAATAATTTGTAGGACCAAAGTTAATATCAAAAACTTTAAAATTTCTTTTATCATAGGCCGGGATATTGAATTAAATACTCTCATCCCTTGGAAATCGAAAGAACTTTATTTTTCTTTCCGGATAAAATTTATTTGGACAGTCTCTGTACGAACAATACACTCCGCCGTGATGTTTATCCATTTTATAAGAATAATAATATTAATAATAATCTATACTACTATATTTTTATAGTTAATATTACCACAACGCACAATCGATTAGTCAAATAACACAATTAATATCGCCGATTGAACACCTCCAAACAATGAAGCAAACAAAAATGGCGATATGAATTTTGAGAATAGATTACAAGTGATTTTGAGCATGTTTTGACTTTTTGATTATGTTAGGTTAGGTTAGCCGTCACCGTTATTGTGCATGGTTGCCAAGGATGTGGTTTGTTAAAAATGTATATATTTATGGTATGATTTTTATACATTATAATCTTTTGAATTGTATAATTCTTTTAATGTCAATAAAATTGATTTAAAACCAGTAATTAACGAATATTTGTATCTGTATAACTATAACACTTGAAAAAATGCTTATTAAATATTTGACTTATGATCGTAAGTTGAAGGAAATATTATGTGAATTGACAACCCTGTTGACAAATTTCGCGAAGCAGCCCGAACGGAGTCGACAAGAAGATGGGCATTTACATGGGTATGTCCACCCATCTCTCTCTCTTTTTACTGTTCTTTGTCAAGCTTCCGTATCTGTTCTCTTTATAATCTGTGTCTAAATGACAATTGATCTGACAGGAGTAGTTTGTAACGTCAAAACTTTTATTCGAACAATATTTAACAATGTCAAATTTATAAATTAAAATGGAAAGTGCCGTTGGTATTGTTTGAAATATTAATATTTCGATTTTTCAAATCTCAGGAAATTGTATTCAAATTAATACTATTGATATTCACAGGACTCAATAAGGTTGAACTTCCATCAAAATACAAATTAGTTTATGTTTTTCTCATTTGACAACGCAAGGTATACTGTCAACACGAATTCAATGTATTCGATGTACACGAATTGGTTCGAACGAATCTCCAGCGACAGAATGAAAAAACGGTACGACACGCAGGCTACAGAAGGCAGTTTCAAAGAAGGGGACAAAGTATGGTTACACAACCCGACGAGGAGAAAGGGCTTTTCTCAAAAACTACAAAAATCTTGGGAGGGTCCATACTTAATCAAGAAGAAGATCAACGACGTCATCTATCGCATAAGTAAGATTCCCAATGGAAAACCGAAAGTAGTCCACCATAATCGACTAGCGCCATTCGAAGGAGACCATGACAAAGAAGAAGGAATGAACCATATCCGGGAAGATCCTGACCCTGTCTCCGAAGAATTTATGGGCGCATATGGAGGTACCGGTAAAGCGAGATTTGGAGTCACTACAGAGCAACGACAAGATTTGTTCACGCTCTCGGAAGACTATTCACTGGCACACAACATCCCAGCCAATATCAAAAATGCACGAGGTTTAGCATTCGTCTTTCGAAAGAAGTTTGGACAATCAGAAAAACTTTCAGAACAGATTCCAACCCCTGGCAAGACACTGAAACTCAAACACAACTCACAACACATCTTCTATCTCGTAACAAAGGACGAATTTGAGGATCGATCCACCTACCGGAATGTGTGGGAAGCACTACGAAGTCTTCGAGACCACGTGCTGGAATCCAACGTGAAGAAACTAGCCATGCCTAAGGTAGAGAGCAACCAGTTGGATTGGCGAGTCATTAGGAATATGGTGGAAGTGATCTTTGAAGATACCGATGTCCACATTTTAATCTGCAGCTATTCCCCACGTAATCAGTATCCGATGAAGACAGTACCCTGTTATTTCCATACGACCGGAAAGTGTAGGAATGGATCCAGTTGCCGATTTAAACATCCAGTCCCGGCTACACAAGAGTTCCAAGAGGAACTTACTATTAAGGAGGGGGCAATGTTAGGAACTCACTAATTCCGAAGCCGGTCCTGTCGCAAACGAAGAATGCGACCTTCTAGAACTATTCTTTCGCAGGTAATAGCAAGACTGATCTGGAAATGTACCAGGCCATACAATGGTTTATCGCGAAGGTTCTAGAGATTCAAAAAAGAGGTATATATAGCGGGTTTTCGAGTGAATCGAGGAGCTGTTCATTAAGTATTGTGTATATAAATTAAGATTATTATAGTGTGTAAGTGTTTCTTTAATAAATCAATAGTAATTAGCCATAGTGAGTGTATAATTTTATCCCACGGTAAAAACTGTTTAAATAAATAAGAAAAACATTACAATAATATCAAATAGTACATTTATTCAAAGGATTACACAGTTGAATTTAATTTGTTTCAAAGCTTGCAAAATTTTATCCAATATAGATAACTCGTTTTTGTCATTTGAACAGCATTTTTAATTCACCTATCACAATTTTTCAAAAGTATTGGTATTCCACTAATATTTGCTGCACTGTATAATTTGTTCCTCTACCCCGGTATTCCTTTAATAGTTAATGAACCATTGACTCTACTACTCCTATTATAGGGAAAATGATGAGCATCCAATACCATGTTAATATAAAAGTAATCATCATACCAAATTGCTTGAGAAATTGTAGATATAATATGAATGTTTTTGATTTTTGATGGTCCTTAAGCTCACCATTTACATTGTTTTACCGGACTAAGCGAGGAGCTGGTTCTCGAAGTAGAAGCATCCATAATTGCAGATATTTAATACATTTAATTTAATGCTTACTGAAGTTTAAAAAGGAACAGTTTCAACGAAACTAAGTGAAAATAATAAAATAACGGATGCGGATGCGGATGCGGATGCGATGACAAATTAAGTATATATATATATATATATATATTATTGTGGATCGAATTGGGAGAGAGAATATAATTTAACGTTATTTAGTTTAGATTTGCCCGGTATATTGTAAAAATTTAAATTTATTTTTTAAGATAATTATACTTTAGCATGAGAAACTCCTTGATCTCAGAGTAGGGTTCAAATGTAGAAAAACAAAAATTCAATTTTTAATGTAAGCGCCGAAATTTAAATAAATATCTCAATTTTAAAAAAAAAATTTGTTAATCAAAAATATTCTTGCTATGTTTATTAATTTCAAATAAATTCTAAATACGGTCCTGTGTTTAATGTTGAATCTCTCCACAATTCATAGGTGTCAGTTTAAACTACCAACTATTTAAACTAGATGGAGCAATCACCACAAAGAAATGAAATATTTCAAGAAATTTATTTCACAATGTTCTTCAAATAGAAAAACGTTATTTAATGTTATAGAAATAAATACATCATTCTTTTACAAGACATAAACTAATGAAAACCTATTATCTATTATGATCACTCATTCAAACAAAGTCATACATTCAGATGAAGAAATTATTTCTATTTATAATTCACAATAGGCAACATTTAATACAAGTCTTACAATACGAAACAATAGACCTTTTAGGTCTCAGTGAATGTCACCCCAAAAATCACACATACACACATACAATACGAAATCCATTATATGAATGTCCGTGATACAAAATGGCGAAAGACAAACACTATAAGCGTCTGTCTGATATCAAAGTTCAATTCTTTGCACTAAATCGGTAAGTTCATTTAACCTTTTTTATATATATAATGAAAATAGTTTTAAATACCTTATTCACTGTATAGTCATTCACGTCAATGATTGGCTTTTTTTATTTTATTCTAGGTTACCTCCTGGAAAATACCACACAATTTGTCCAGCTTGCACAATGTCAGGAATCGATGCTATATTTCGTCCATATCAATACATTTCAGTCAAATCACAAAATCCAAAGCTTTCAAATTCCTCCTTATGATGTGTATATCTGCTTGTTTTATATATAATTAATTAGATAATAAGCACAATGTATTTCTTTCTTTAATTTTGATATCAAATTGTTGTTTCCCAAAGGTTTAAATTAATTTTTTCAATAATAATTCTGTTCTTCAAAATTTATCTGCTACCCAAAAAGAAAAGTACCTAGTGACTAGCATGTATAATCAACAACTTTTTACATTCTATTTTTATCATTAGCAATCTACTTGTCGCTAATCAAAGTTTGTTGAATACATTCCACCAATCAGATTTGATTATCAAAATATTTCTTGAAAGATTTCACTTCAAATAGTAGATTGTCTGTCCATCATTTGAAAATACCCTGTTTTGAGTTTCTTTAATGATTTTAATTCATATTTTCTCTCTCAAATTATATTTCAATCAGTGTATGCTTTCTCTATTGAATAGTACATGGTACAGATTGTCTCCTTTTTAAATAATTTAAAAAAAATTCAAATTCAAAAAATTTTAATTACTTGAAATATGCAATCTATTATTTTATATTTAATATACAGAGTGTTGTAGGTTTATTTCTATATTAATATATCTGTCAGAACTATCAAAAATGAAAACTATCAGCTGATGTCAATATTAAAAAGTATTGTGTGAAACTGGGCGGAATCTGACCAATCAGGGGTCTACAGAATTGCCAACTTAAATGCAAATCACTCCTCCTGGTTTTTAAATGAGGATAGTAGTTATAGACCAGTATTTACTTATAATTGCAAAGTGCACCAATAAAAAAAATAGCGTAAAGTATTCGTGGATAACTGGTCTTTAAAACACTTGCTCTATTTCGAGCACTCCGGCTTCGCCGTCTTGCTCTAAAAATCGCGCGTGTTTTAAAGACCAGTTATCCAGGAATACTTAAATATACTATAATATACTCAATATACTATTATGATTATGGAATTGTTTCAGTAAAAAAAGCTCCTGACTTTCCATTCTCACAAGAAATGTCTTTGGTGAAGTAAGTCCTGTGAATTTAGTGGAATTTTTGCTTAGGAATATAAACGAGAAATTAAATTCAAGATAAACTGCATGTGCATATTGTCTTTTCAAATCCACGATAGTACGTGCAACAGCTGCATTGTACAAGTAAATAATTTGAGAACTAGAAGCTTCTCAATACCGCGTGTGTACCATAAATATCAAACACAAAGAGGTTACGTGACTTCATAAGATTACAATGAACAGTAAAATAAGATTAGAGTTTCCTTATCCCAGTTTTATTTTTAAATTGGTGTTCAACACATTTTACTTGAGAAAAGATATAGTGAAATCAATACTCGCGTTTCCAGGTTCACCTAGAGTACATTTATTTAAGCGTTGTATAGACAATAATGTGAAACTTATAAAATATATTCAAGCAACCGACGACACGTAGCTTAAGTTCAAAGTTTATTGGTTCCAATTTTTCTACTTCCTAAATTATCCCCAAGCGGAATAAGGTGCGAGGTTTATATGTCTTCAACACCATGGTGTATATATACAATTTTTCCACTACTAGACAAAAATTAAAAATAATTCACAAACGCACCACGAGAAGCGTTCACTCCGTCGTCTGACTGACAAGTACACTGTCAGTTTTCGCTCCATAGATTATGAACGTACTCCTTATGCCATCAGTCATTTTGAGTTGAGCGCGAATTTTAAACTATACCAACTATTACCATATTGTATTTTGAGCTGAAACAAGGATGTATAGATAACCAATACAGACACCTACCTACTTGTTTTGCATTAGAATTTTAGTATTTACTTGTAAAATTCTTAGGATCACTCTGGAGTGCGTTCATAAATAAAAATTTTGTTACTCTGTGACTATTTCTCCAGCGTTCATAAATATACTTTGACATTTCCAATGTACACATTTCTAGACCGCGGTATGGAGCGTGGTAATATTTTATCGAGTTCGCGCTCTTCAAAAATGTGAAATAAGATGTAGTTTTTGTAACCGGCTGATTACCTAGAAACAAGAAAGTAAAATACAAGATTTTTAAAAGAAAGAAACCGTTTTAATACAATCTCCACATAATTCTCTATTCGTTGTGGAGCAACTTTTTTTTTCAAGAGAAACTATTAAAATTTCTTCTTTGTCGTCACTATCGCTCTCGTCGTCAATATCATCAAATAAATGATATTTTGAAATGATATAGTGCAGCTGCCAATGTTACAAATTTACTTTGGTTTTGGTTCATTAATTGAAATTTGACAGTTATGTTACCATAATGCGTTCATAAATCACGGGTTACATTGTGCTCCATTTCAAATGTCAACCAATTCCATTATAGGGTAAAGTGTTACTTTGTTCATTCGCTTATGAACGCACCCCTGTAAGAGATAAATTTCTATTTGAATATTCAATGAGGCTACTGTGCTGTCAGACATTTAGAAATAAACTATAATGGCATTTTCATTCAAATAATTTTATCTTGTTAGGTAATTCCAAGCAGCAAATATGTTCAAGAGAATCTCCTGGGTATACAAAATTATGTTGTACAAATTTTTGTTGCACTAGTATCCCTGAATTCTCAAAATATTAGAATTTGTCCATTATTGACCTAGGTTAATAATAGAAGAAGTAATTAATCACTAATATAGAAATTTATCTCCTCAGTTGGCTAGAAGAAGCAATAATTGTCAACGTCAACTGGCAATGTCCACCTATCATCACTTATATATTTATAAATTTCGGACAGTGTGAAAAGTATTCAAAATTGTAGCCTTCTGCAGATCGATGTATGTGTATTCGTGAAGACCTAGTTTGGTGAGGCTTTCTTGTAAAATTTTGTACCGTAGATGAAACCCCTTCAGCTTCCTCTGCATTCCACATCTTTCCTGCCTCAGTTGCAAGATCTGTGTATTTAACAAAATGTTATCTGCTTCCTTCAAGACATGGGGCTGTATTTCAAAATTAAATTCCAGAGTAGTAGCTTATAAAAATGTAATATCCATTTGTAATTATTGAGAAATACCTACTCTGCATATTATCTGTACTGTCAATCTATTCCATTGTATCTGTGTATATTGAAAATTTAACACTCATATCTTTTATTTCTCCATTTCAAATGTTCTTCAAAACTAATAAGTACAGATTATTTATTTCTCTGATGATTTTGGCTAGACCTTGAATCATCCATGGTTATTTTATTATCTGTTGAATTTTCATAAATAAATAGGACGAGTTAAGAAAAATTTATTACAAAAAATGGCATAGAGAAAAAATGGAAAATATTTCCACGCTCGTTGGTGCATCGCTAAAGGGTGTAATTGAATTGAAAAAGTTTTAAAAAGCAAATTTTACAAAATTTACCTTTATTAAAGAACGTGACAATAGCAGTCATTGTATCATTGGCAAAATTCTGCGTATATTTGTGATTTCATTTTTTAGTCTATCCAATCAAATAAAAGGTTAGGGGAAGTGAGAGCCTTGTTATGAAAAAACGTCCATAGCTCCGGCTTCATTCAAATTTTTTTTGTTGGAAAAAGTTTTTTCATAAATATTGGTATTATTTACTCAATGAGTGACGTGCACCTCAGAGGTCGCTTTTTTATTTAAATACAGTTCTTTTAGGAAAATATTGAATAGGAATAAATAAGCAAACTAAGCAAATTCAATTAGGCTGGTAGGCCTGAATGGAAATAAACTAATCTCAAGTTATTATACCTTGTTTTTAAACTAGGAGGAGTATTTTAAAAATCCTCACTTACACCACTCAAAGTTACTAGATTATGAAGGTGTTCCGAAAGGGTAGTGTTCAGACTTTTCGAAATACCCACTGTAATGTGAGTAACACTTGATGTAGAAATATTTACAATAATAAAATTTTACTTAACAAAAAAAAAACAAGCATAGATATTATTTATCAAACTGAATAAATAATAAAAATAGCACTTAACTTAGTTGGAATATAATACTTAGTTAAAAATGGAACAACAGAAATAAAAAGGTAGAACGTGTCGTGGGACACGCGGTAGGAACTTTAGCTCCTTTTAAGCAAAAATTATGTCATACATCTGACGTTATAGATAAACAATTTGCATATTTCTCGGTGGTCGAGTAGTAAGCAAACCAGACTCTCACACGGTAGACCCGGGTTCGATTCCCCGTGAAGATGTTTTTTTTTATTGTTAATTTTATTTTCAAATAATTATTGATATCAATAACGACAGCAGGTAGACGTTTGAAATATTTAGCAGAATATTCATTATTATAGATAATGGTACGGTACCCTTCATGAGGGAGTCCGACTGGCAACATCTACTTATAACAGCATCGTATATTTAAAAAGGGAAACCGTAACATTATATAAATTGGACATTCAAGAACTGTACGTTTACCAAAATTGGTGGAAACATAAAATTGAATTGTAAAATTTTCAATTTGAAGTTATATTACAGTTTATAGAAATTTTTATTTTCTATATTTTTCTTAAGTGGGTCGTAGAAAAAATATGCTGTTCGACTCGTGTGGATTGTCCATATCGCACTTGAACGATTGAGCACTCCGCCTACGGCGTCGTGCTCAAAATTCGTCCTCGTGCGATATGGCCATCATCCCACACTAGTTGCACAAACTACTATTTCTATCAAAATATGCCCTTTTACATTTAAAAACAACCTGCCAGAAGTCAAATCAATTTATCCATCCATTTTAAAGTTATCGAATTAAAACATTCAAGTTTTTAAAATTACAACTCCCTGTATTTCGAAAAGTAAATGTGCTATACCCCTTAATACTCATACCATTTTGTCCAATTTTACGAGAGGAATCTACATGCAAACGTTATAATAACCCTTAACGTTATGGTGGTGGAAAGTGTTGCAGAAAGAACAAGATACAGACTAAGTAGAGAGGGAATCATTAAAAAAAACACCTCCCCACTTCTTAGAAATCAGACAACCTGGGACATGCCACAAGACGGTATGATGAAAAAATATAACTTTTCAAAGAAATTCGTTACGGAAATGAGCAACAAGAAGGAATGGGATCCAAATACCATTACCAGACTTGGAAAGAATGCCATTCAATGGTACACAGACGGCTCAAAAGCAATAGAAGGAACTGGGATAGGAGTGTTCGGGCCAGGAACCAAACACTCTGAAAGCTTGGGAAAAACCCCAAGTATCTTTCAAGCGGAAATCCACGCCATAAGAAAGTGCGCCCA
>CAJUYI010000674.1:77439-105868 GCA_910591695.1 Galerucella pusilla | reverse complement strand
CACCGACTGTCCGCTACTGTAACGGTAAACATTCCAGGTTGAATTGTAGCCGAAAGCTACCACTACATAACATCCTTCAGGTCTGCCAACACTATTTATCACACCTTTCTAGACACAGCATGGTCTTAATCACTGCTCGAGAAATATGAAATTTACAGGCCTAAGGATTCTAGTGACTAATTGGCTTATGATACAATCCAGGAACTAACAAAAGATCAAAGGAAACCGTTTCAGAAAATAATTAGTTGAGTTATGTACCGATAATGCAAAAGTAAAGTAATAACGTTAACTTAGGTCATGTTGTATGCTATTTGAAAAATGTGGGAGAAGTTGCTAATGTACACTGAAAATTGTTAATTGTGTATTAAAATTAAATTTTTTTTTTGGCAAACTATCAAGTGTTTAAACTGTTTACAAAATCGTGATGTCATAGACAGGCGCCATTACTATTTTATCGTTTTGGTGCGAAATTTGAATGGTATTTTAAAAAGATAGCAGCTATTAATTTGTCAAAATACTTCTAAATTGGACCCCCAACAACATCAAGAGAAAACTCCGGGCCAGTTGTTGGAAGCACCAACAAAACATGTTAAGTATTTGTTCAAGGACATGCGAAAGAATCAAATGATTCTATTTAAAACAAAAAACAAAATCTCTGGATATGAAATATTTGTTTTTATTCTTGTTTTTTTTCAAAATATGAATTTTGCGATTATGTTTTTTAAAACCACCGATTTTGGAAAATACTCTTTAATATCCGAATTTTCTGATCCGTCTTGTTTGTATCGAGTCTACCTATGTACCTATGTACCTATGTGCGTAAACTTAGCCGAAGTCTGTCACTAGAAATACACCTACTATACATTCCTTCGGGCAAAACGACCACTGAGAGAATAAAATTAATCACTTTACATTTTGAACCACATGCTCGACTGAAACTCTGACAAATCTATTTTCTTGGCAAATTCAGAGAGGTAATTCGAAATTGTGAAATTACATGCTATTATATATGAATAATTTTGTGGCACATTACCAAAAAGGTGAATGTGGTGATTTATGAAAAGGTAAGACTAATGTTTGTTTAATTTAATTTGGTGAAGGAAGAAGGAATGACGGTAGTATATGCAGATTGCGAAAAGTCTATTCAAGTCATACCATTTACACAAGTGCAACAAGGAAAATCTGGGAAAAACACTTGAAAGGGAGAGAAGAATAATTGTGTGCAGTCAGCTGTTGCCAAATGTATTTATCTGTAAAAGTTATTCCCAATTTTTGTCGGCAACAATGTTAAATACCAATAATTGTTGAATCGAAAGCATTGTAAAGATTTAATTTATTGCAGATGGTAATTTGTCCATTTATTTTTTTGAACTATAGAGGAAAGTCACCAAATATGGAATAGTATCCTAATATGAAACGCAACACTCGACCATCTTCTGTTTCATTCGGCTTACCAACTATCGCACCCACACCATCGAGTCAGTTGCGCGAATGCTTCACGTGTGGCAGGCGTGTTTTGTTTTGTTGTCGTGTAGAAAGTTTTAAAGGTAAGTAATAAACGAGTATTACCAGCTGTTATGTTTGTTTACGTAAGTGGCATACTATTTAGTATATCGGTTTTATGTTTATTTCACCATTTTGTGATCTTTTGTCATTAAAATATTGTGTGGGCTCTGGGCACATTATGATTGTGCTGGTCCAGAGTTTGATACTTGGATCTGTGACTTTTGCAAGTAATTATGTAACTTCTTCCATGTATCCATGTATTATTTTTGTTATGGATACCTATTCCATATTTGGTTACTTATTTGTGAATTTGTTTTTTGTGTTAGATTTTAATTTGATAACTAATATATTTGATAAAGGCTGTTAATTACTACATATAAATGTAGGACTGATTAGTAAAAAAATTAAACTGATTTAATTTATATGAAGTTTTTTATTTATATCCCAAAAACAAAATGGTATTCAATATTTGGTGACTTTCCTCTATTATTTAATTTTAATTTTCAAAAGTCAATAATATTACCAATCTCGAATTTCTCCCAATAAATGCAAAATAAGATAATAATCCCTTAGAAAGTACCAAACATTTTAAACTGGCACCTCTGCTTTCATATCAGATTGGTTGCTGGAACTGAAAACACGCCCAACGCTGACTGCGACCAATTATTCTTCTCTCTCTTTCAAGTAGCTTTGCTCATATCTTCCTTGTCGTACTTGTATAAATCGTATGGCTCGAATAGACTTTTCGCGATCTATATATACACAGATGGCATTAATGCAAACGTATCACTGGAATAACTTCATAGGTCACTTCAACCAACTGCAGAGTAACAGTGCCTATTTAACGAACTGCTTTTATAGGAAACGTATCCCAATAGACGCTATCACCCTTTATATATTTTATGTATTTTTTTATTAACAAAAAAATGACAGTAATGTGAATAATTTTAATTAAATCTTTTCAATTTCGCGCCCAACTGATATTTTTCCATTAAATATTCGTCAAGTTGGCCGTCCAAGTCGTGATCTAAAGATAGTAAAGAAGTTAGTATGCATCTCTGAAATTTAAACAAAGTTAGAATATTTATAAAGGCAGCAGGCAAAAGCTCTCCCCGAACACTAATTGGAATAATCCACTTCCAATTAATTCTGCGGGAGCTTCGACATTACCTTCTGCAAGATTAACTTCTGTGTCGACCAGTGACGTACTAGACAGTAAAATCATTACTTTTTATCTCTATTATGATCATTGTTATTTTCACTACTGAATAAAAACAGAACTAAGAATATTTTAATAATAAAATCTTGAGAAATGATTATTATAATTCTTCATTAGCACCTTAGAGGTGAGGTGTGTTGAGTAACCAAGTGTAAAGTTTTGAGGAGAGCTATATCAAGTTTACTCATTGTTCAAATGAATTTTCAGATACTGTCAATTTACCAAATATTTGGATCTTTGAAGTTAATTGCTTAAATTTGCTTTCACTTTTCCTCAAATTTTGAGTTGGATGTGACTCAACATTATCATCACTGGACTTCTGACTTAACAGAGATCGACACCCGGTAAGGATTAGATATTCGTGTTAGAGACAAACATGAAATTATGTGAAGTCAAAACAAGAGAAAGTGTGAAACAAATGTTTTAAAATAACAGGTTTCAATCGTCAATATCCTCTACTCTTCCAGAATCTGAATGTTGTTTTGCTGACAACGCTTTAGCACGAGAAATGACAAATGACATTCACTGAGACCTAAAAGATCTATTGTAGAGGAAAGTCACCAAATATGGAATACCATTTTGTTTTTGGGATATACATAAAAACTTCAAATAAATTATATCAGTTTAATGTTTTTACTAATCAGTCATAAATTTATATGTAGTAATTAACAGCCTTTAATCAAATATATTAGTTATCAAATTAAAATCAAACACAAAAAACAAAATCACAAATGAGTAACCAATTATGGAATAGGTATCCATATATAGCATAAATCAGCATAAATCAACATAACAATAACAAAAATAGACATTAATATCTTTGATATCAATTAAATAAATATAATATATTGTGATAAATGGAAGGAGTTACATAATAACTTGCAAAAGTCACAGATCCAAGTATAAAACTCTGGACCAGCACAATCATAATGTGCCCAGAGCCCACACATAAAGCATTTAATTTAATATTTCGCAGCATTTAATTAGACACCGACGACTGTCCATATTTGGATTTTTATACAAGTTCAAACTTTTCCAAATATTTTTTAATGTCACAATATTTAATGACAAAAGATCACAAAATGGTGAAATAAACATAATACCGATATACTAAATAGTATAACGCTCACGTAAACAAACATAATAGCTGGTAGTACTCGTTTATTACTTACCTTTAAAATTTTCTGCACGACAACAAAACAAAACACGCCTGCCACACGTGAAGCATTCGCGCAACTGACTCGATAGTGTGGGTGCGATAGTTAGTAGACCAAATAAAACAGAAGATGGTCGACTGTTGCGTTATAGTCTCAGAGAAATGAAGACATTCCATATTAGGATACTATTCCATATTTGGTGACTTTCCTCTACCACCTTACTTCTACTTAGTTCCTAAGGAAAGTCTCAGAAACTAGTAGATCATTTAGTTCTATTTACCGGAGGAATTCAAATATATCTGCAGGCTTTAACTTATGAAAATGTCCCTCTTCTATCCAGCAGTCTTCTAGGTGTTGTGCCATAGGATTCTAAATTGCTGTGCGGTTCGCAAGTATGTAGATGAAGGTTTCTTCTTCCATGCCACACACCTCGATACGTCTACTGGACTTAACTGACTATGCTGCCACCTTTTGGACGTCGTAATGACCCAACGTAGTTAAATCTGTTTTCCAATAGACAGCTTTTATTGCATCAGATACAAAAGTGAAGTTATTGTCACTTTACACTTTATCTCTGATGTGCTGATATGTTATTAAACTTTACACACGACCCCCCCCTGTAATCAATCAATAACACACAGTCGGTATCAATGTAATGACGTCTATTACGCACTGTAAAAAAAACGCACAGCTGTAAAGTAAATCGCACGGCTTCCATAGCAACATCTTAGCAACTGTCAATAGACGTCACCATTTTATTCAAATTTTACTATTTGGAAACATTCGATATGGCCACGTTTAACTATGAAAAGCCCAAAGGGCTAAGTATATATTGTATTGATTATAATTGAAAAATGGACTTAAGATTATCAACAATATATTAATAGTGATTAAACGTTAGTTCTTTAATGTGCTCCTTTCATTGGTAATAGAGTAATAGAGATGGAGTTTACCAAGCACCTCTAATTATGTAACTGTTATTTCTTATGCTTCTTATAAAACATACAAGTACAAGTAGGTCGTAGGTAAAGTATAGTACGTAACTCGTGTTGTAAAGCATTTTACGCACTCACGTAACTTTTCCATTCGTGCGTAAAATGCTTCTTACCACACACGTTACGTAATATACTATTATAAATGCTTTTTGCTCGCCTATTGTTGTATTTATTCAATTTTTCATAGTTAAACAGCAATTATTGAAGTACCTGTTACAGAAATCGAACTTTTCTCTATTATTTATAATAATCTAGGACCCTTTTGTCTTCAAAATATTTTACCTGCATAAAGTATAACTTGACTCTGCAGTTGTTAGGTTTGCTTAATGCTTATAGCCATTTAAGTGAGTAATTTTGCAATTGACTACCATTTTTTTAAACAATCATCACCTCTGTACCAAAATAAAAGTTGTGTCGTACATATATAATTAATCAACTAATTTTTATTGGAAGAATAATTTTGTACTGCACTGATTAGGATTGAATATTTAGTTTCATTGTGCAAAACGCGACCAGCACTGTCATGTCAAAGGTAATTCAAATTCATGTTTTAATTAACGTCGTTCCCTCTAACTCAGCATTTCCAATTTTGGGTACTTCGAGTAATAAATTATATGAAATATTACAGTTTGTATGTACCCCATAAAACCCCCCAAAATTGTTTCAGAATCAGATCAATTGTTGTTATAACATTGCTTTGACTACCAAGTGAATTTACACATTGAATCAATTTTTTATGTTTTTTGGAAAAGGTTTTAAATATTATCAAAATAGCTTCTTTTTGATTTTAATCCAAATTAAATTGTAATAAAAAAAACTAATCTGCGAAGATATGTTTAAATTATTTCATAACGCTCTCAACATTTATATCAAATTGAAGGTAAATTGAATACCCTTGCCAAATGCTGTTTCTGGCGTCAGAAAATTCAAGGTCTTTTCGGTGCATCATCTTTCCGTTCACTGTTTTCATACTATTTTCACCAAATTTTGTGTTTTCGTGCGATAATTTCATTGACTACATTTCCACTAATTTTTGATGGTGTGGCTTAGATAATAAAAAATATGGTTCCCAGTTGATTTAAACATGTTTTGATGTAAATGTATATATCGATTCCATGATTACCTTAATTCAGAACAAGATACCGACCGTAAAAGGATAGAAAGAGAGAGAGCAGGTATTCACCGCTGTCTTACTGATGTATAATCTCGATATAATTCACCTTTCTCTTCATTCGGATTCCTCTTGGCTTTGTTTTCCAGATTTATACCATTGTTTACATTTTGGGGGTTCATTTGAAATCTGAATTTCTAATTCGTTAGTTAGTTTAGACATTTCCCTGGTTACGTTTCCATAATGAACGAACAGCGATATAGGTGCAACTATTTTGCGAGGTTAATGATGTATACTTAATTTTACCAAGGGTAAAACAAAGATAGATGCTCAAAATAAATTGTAGATGTGGTTGCATCGGGATATAAATTTATGTAATTGTACAATATAATACAACTGTACATCAGGGCAGGGCATTTTATCTATAATTGCAAGAGAAGTTAAATGTAGAACAAAAACACATGTTTACCATCAAAAAGAGGTTTTTGATGGTGCTTCATTGACAAACCCTGAATTAACTGATTATATGTGATACCATTGAGACGATGACATAAAAATTGTCTTGAGGTAATCCTATTTTTTAGTAGCAAATATTGTCTCAAAACACTATGCAAGAACAATTTGATGAGTTAGTGACACATTAAGCACGAAAGCTTAATTACCCGACTCGGCACCAACGTTGTCAAATTTAGTAGTAACATAACAATATTGAAGCAAATATGTAAATAATAGATAATAAGAAATAGAAAACTAAAAAAAAAACAAGAAAACTCAGGCCCAAACCCGGTTGATCAAAGTGTAACTATGTATAAAAATATCAGAAAATAATTAAGAAATAAACACTTGAAAAAAAAACAACAAAAAACCCAGGTCCAAAATAGGGTTTCGAAGACTGAGGGTCTAAATCTTGATGGAGTACCACTGCCGGTGGTTGAACAGGTGAAGTATCTAGGAGTGATCCTTGATAAATCACTGACATGGAAGGCTCATCTTGATAGTAGCCTAAGCAAGGTGACAAACACGTATTGGGCCTGTAGGAGAGCCATTGGTCCGAGGTGGGGAGTGAACCCCAAAACGATCATATGGTTCTATAGAGTGATTTTGCTGCCTATGCTCACATATGCGGCTCTGTTCTGGTGGCCGAGGGTAACCTTGGTCACGGCTAGATCGCAACTGGCACGCCTTCAAAGGGTGGTCAGTTTGGGGGCAACTGGCTGCATGAGGACTACACCAACTGTTGCGATGGAGGTGATCCTTGGTCTTCGGCCTCTACACCATGTGATCGAGGCTGAGGCGGGGAGGGCTTTCCTGCGCTTGAAACGACTGGGATACGTGCGAAGAGGGGAAGAGTGCAGGCACGTCAAGAAGCTCCGACTCCTGGAAGATATTCCAGTTGGCTCATGCTCCGGTGATAGAATTTACTGGAATTTACTCCAGGAACCCAAGAACACAGGTTTGTGTACCATTGGGTGAGGGTGTATCTGCATATCAGGCCGAGATATATGCTATCTTGGAATGTGCGCAGATAAACCTAGACAGAGGTTATGTGGATCGACGCATAACCATATACTCCGACAGTCAGGCAGCAATTAAAGCCCTGAGTGGGTATACCAGCAACTCAGGACTTGCTAACGAATGTCGAGAACGACTTGCTAATCTTGCAAGGCGGAACGTGGTGTGGCTATAATGGATTCCAGCCCACTCTGGTTTTGAAGGCAACGAGATGGCGGATGCACTGGCTGCGGAAGGGGCGGCAGCTCCTTTCTGCGGCCCGTGCCCGACCGTGGGCCTAACAAAACAAAGAATACGCAAGGAGACGAAGAAGTGGCTGAGGAATCAGCACCTCGCTCATTGGAATGCTCTGCAGGGTCCTAGACAATCCAAACTTCTACTGAAGGGATGGACTGATGGACACGCCAGGGCAGCCACTGAACTACCAAGGAGTAGGCTAAGGAAGATAGCAGGACTCCTAACAGGGCACTGCTGTATGAGGAAGCACCTCTACAATCTAGGAGTAGAGGAAAGTTCCCTATGTAGGGGTTGCGGCATGACTGATGAAACGTCAGTTCATGTTCTCTTAGAGTGTCCACACTGGGCTGTATTACGGAGTCACTGTCATGGCTCCTGGAGACACAAGCAGGCATCCACTGAAAAAGGTTGTGGCCTTTATTGAAGGGCTCGGCTTCATGGATGACTAGGTAGCAGGAATCGCACAATGGGCCCGCCAGTGGCCTAAGTGTCGGAACCTTGGCATGAGTTGTCCAGGACAAGGCTCGCCTGCACATTTAGTAGTAGTAATAGTAGTAGGGTTTCGAACCTAGGACCTTTGGGTTGTAAAATTATTTATCCTACCAACTGGGCTAATCTGCTCACATTCAGTAACATCGAATAGAAGGTTAAAGGCTGCTTGGACGCATGCGCACCTCAACTACTAAATTTGACGTGGTGGGTGGTGCCGAGTCGGGTAAATGAGCTATCGTCTCATTAAGCATTGAGGTTGACAGCCATTGAACAACCTCGAGATTTTTAACAAAAATGGAGCTGATTCTTTGTCAGCAGACACACTTTGGTGAACATTCTTGCAAGCTTACCACTATCTTGATTATTCTTTGGTTTCTGATGAGTTTTGATGGATTTATGTTTATTCCACGACAACGAAATGGCGAAAAACTGGTTTGGGTTGTGACTGCTTATCGTCAAACACTCTTTCGGTGATTATGTACATCCGCTAAATTGAAATACCTACTACTCCCATCATCTCACGCTTTTATTAAACCATTTTTTTTACAATTTGGGCAAATCGAGGATTAATAAACATCTTTTTCTGTAATTAAACAATTATTAGATAAAGCGATGTCGCAAGCTGCTGATTCCTTTCTGCAAAAGTAAATATACCGAGATTTGTTGACTCAACTTCCATACTTCCTTGCTGTCTCGAATATTTCTCCTTCGAACTTCGAACATAATTATCTTCGTTACATCCTAATAATCTTCAAGAACAAACTTACCCCCTTATATATTTATTGGCTGTTAGAAAATAAACGTTTTACATTATCGTCTATTATTAATATAAAAGGGATGTAAGTGGCAAATTCAAATTTTACCTCTTGTATACCTTCCAGCAATTGTTTACTTCCTTCCTTTAACTGCCATGCACTGAGCAAACAAATGTGAGAATACTCCATATAATTTTGAAGAGTAAAAGTTCAACAGTTAAAGGGCACGTGGAGTTCAGATAATTCCATTCCGGGCAAATATTAACTTTCCGTAACTAATATTTGATTTGCTGTTTTGGCGTAGAGTAAACCTGATCCGCGATCGTGTATTTATCGAAAGTAAAACAGAAAAAAGAAATTCCCAAGAAAAAGTTTAGACGAAACCGGTAATTTCAATGAAAAAGCTGATGTACAGGGTCTCCAGGTACTTGAAGCTGGTAGATGAGGTGCAATTAATGTTAAAACTTCAAATACATTTTTGTAATACGAGTCTTTGTTTCGGAGTTTTAGGCATCAAATCACTTTCTTTAAGTCCCAGTTTTTTCCAATTTAGATTCAGCAATTTTTTTGCAAGGTGAGTGCCTCCAGTGCCTCCGTCTTTCTGATGTTTCCTAAACACCAAAGGTACCTCTCAAAATGCTTGCTCTAAACGTTTAGACTTCAATGGTAAGGAACCTTCACATATCCTAACCTAAATTTAATAACCCCAGCGAATTGAAGGATTTACGTCCCATAAGTATTTTACCAACTATGTCAAAAATTTTAGAGAGAGTCGTTGAGGAGGAGGTAAGGAATCACGTTGATAAGCACAATATACTGCCATATTATCAATCAGGTTTTTGACCCTCACATAGTTGTCACTCTATACACTGCTAGTATCGGGAGAGTTTTGAAGTGGTGTAAAATTCATCTCTATGCGGACGATACACAGATATACAGTGCTTTTCAGATAAAAGTATCCACCTTTAATATCTTTTGTAATACTGGTATTTAGAAAAAATCCAAAAACACGTCAATTTATGTTGGAAGGGGCAAGCATTATGGCTTATTTAAACTTACTGGAAAAGCCACCCCCTCACTCCTAGCAGCATCCCCTTTATTTTTTTAAATTACTTTTCATATTTTTTATGTAAAATTTGGATACTCCTCTTTGAGCTGATTTCAAAAACGTATAATACTTGTAGGTTAAAGTGGTTAGTTTATGAGATAAACAATTTTTCTTTTAAGAGCACAAATTTTACTTATTATTTACTTTCACCTTATTTGCCTGTACTAAAATGGGTTGTACAACAGTTCAAACTCTTTAATCTTTTTAACTGTGCTATTTATTATGAAGTTACAATAAGTGTTCAAAATTAGTACCATTCACTTCCATACAATGGTATAATCTATTTTGAAATGCCTCTCTGACATTGCTTAATACGGCTGGATTTAATTGTCGACATTCATTTTCTATCCTCTCTCGTAAATCATCCAGAGATTCTGGTTGGGTAGCATAAACTTTTGTTTTTAAATACCCCCATAAAAAGAAGTCTAGGGGTGTTAAATCCGGTGACCTAGGCGGCCACTCCATTATCTGCCCCCTTCTACCTATCCAACGAGCGGGGAATGTTTCGTTTAAACTTATCGGACAGGCATAGCATAGTGTGGGGGAGCTCCGTCTTGTTGAAATACCAGTAAATCTTCGGAAAGGTTATCATCATTTCCTATTATTGTTGTAATACGTGGGTCAACCCCTTCCCTGAGTAACTCAAGATATGATTCACCATTTAAATTTCCGTTGATGAAGAAAGGTCCGACAATGTGGTCACCTAGGATACCACACCAAACGTTTAAATTTGGGGATGTTGTGTATGGAATTCACGCATAATATGTGGATCACTTTCAGCCCAATATCTACAATTATGCCTACTTACTAAGCCATTTAATGAAAATGAGCATACATCAGAAAAGCAAATATTGTTTAACAATTGTGGATTGTTACTGATAATTTGCGTCATTGATTCGCAAAACTCTAGACGACGATCAAAATCATCTTCATTCAACTCGTGCACCAACTTAACTTTGTATGGGTGGTACTTGAATTTATGTAGAACTCGGAAAACTGTAGAAGATGAAACACCGATCGCTCTACTTATTGTTGACAACGATTGGGGTTGTTGAGCCTCTAAGCTGACTTGCCCTAAAATTGCCACTTGGATTGCTTCGTTATTTACGAGTCCCTCTCGCTTATGCACTTTATTGCAAACAGACCCTGTTGTGGTAAATTTCTCCATCAGTTGAATTACATACTTATGAGTTGCATGTCTTCCGTCATGTAATTCGTTAAATAATCTAGCAGCAGCTCTTGAACAATTATTATTTTGGTAGTATAAACCTACAATTTCAATTCTTTCTTGCAAAGAGTAAACCATTTCAGAGAAACAAAATAAATAATGTATCAAATTACACTATCAATAGTGACTACAAATTCTAGTTGACAATGTCAAACTTTAATAAAAAGTAGAGTTTTTTGTTGTTTGGATTTTTTAAGTAGAATAAATAGCACAGTTAAAAAGATTAAAGAGTTTGAACTGTTGTACAACCCATTTTAGTACAGGCAAATAAAGTGAAAGTAAAAAATAAGTAAAATTTATGCTCTTAAAAGAAAAATTGTTTATTTCATAAACTAACCACTTTAACCTACAAGTATTATACATTTTTGAAATTAGCTTAAAGAGGAGTATCCAAATTTTACATAAAAAATATGAAAAGTAATTTAAAAAAATAAAGTGGATGCTGCTAGGGGTGAGGGGGTGGCTTTTCCAGTAAGTTTAAATGAGCCATAATGCTTGCCCCTTTCCAACATAAATTGACGTGTTTTTGGATTTTTTCTAAATACCAGTATTACAAAAATTATTAAAAGTGGGTACTTTTATCTGAAAAGGACATATATCTTTAAAACCTGATATGTACCCCGATGTAATAAATAAAGTGAACGAAGACATTGCTAATATTATTAACTGGTCACACGAACATGCATTTAATATTAATCCGCGCGCATAACATTGGAAATTGAAGGTGAATCCATTAAACCATCGAATACCGCAAAAAATCTAGGATTAATATTGGATCCTAAATTAAAATATGATAAACATATCAACAATTGCATTAAAAATGCCTACTTCAATATTAAAAAGATATTTCAAAGTCGACAGTATCTGTCATTCAATGCAAAAAAAGTTTTGTGTGATGCGCTTGTACTAGCTAAATTTGACTACGGTGATGTTATTTACGAGCCTTGCTTAAATGTAGCTACCGCTAGGAGAATTCAAGTAGTGCAAAACTGTTGCTTAAGGCTGGTCTGTGGTATCAGAAGACGTCAGAGAATTTCCCACAAACTCAATACAGTCAAATGGCTTAGTATGGCCAAGAGACGATATCTTCATTCGGCTTGCTTATTCCATAGAAATATTAAAACTGGACAACCATCATATTTAATAAACAAAGTTTCCTCCCTTTCAAATATTCATAACCGTAATACCCGTTTCAACTATAGATTAATTGTCCCTCGTCATCGAACTGAACAGTACAAAACTTCTTTTACATATCAAATTGCAAAAATTTACAACGAACTGCCTGAACTTGTCAAACAAAAAAAATCGATTAAATCATTCAAAATTGCTCCGAAATCGGTCTTGTTTCGCGACCAACGTATGAACATTGGTATGTAGTATTTATTTTGTGTATTTCTATGATATGATGTAGCTTTTCTTTGTTTTTATTGTTATTGTTTATTATTATTATTATTAGCAGTATTGTTATTATCGTTTGAATTGTGTTACCTATTATTATTATTATCATTTTTATTTGTATCGAATTTTGTTAGAACTATATTATAATATCTTTATTCTTTGAATCACTCAACGCCTAAGATGAAAAACAGAGACTGCCGTATCAATTTGGTGTGGTAGTCACCTGATCTTCGATGCGTTTTTTTTCTCTCGCTCTTACTCTTTTTACTTTTACTATCTTATTGTAAATGTTATGATGAGGAAAAAAAATAAAAGACCTTTATTCTTATTATTATCATTGTAATCCATCTCTTTCCACAGAGGGATCATAACCTCAAAACTCCGATCCCAGTAAAATGGAATGAATTAATTCGATATTCTAAATACACAATTATTTAACAAAATTATTTCGATAAATAGAACACCTAATTGAAATTCAGTTGAGTTACAAATTTTTGTTTCCTTCAATCCTTTTTATTGGCTCCTCAAAAAATAACTAGGCGCATCCTTTTCGGTTCTACTTCGCCCACTCTGTAGCGTTTTTGTTTCGAATTCGTTGAGTAATCAGTCTCCCTTTCAGGAAAGTACAGCTTATTTTGAAGGCTCTAATTGCAATTAGGTGGAGAATGAAAAGAGAGTGGCTTTAACTTAATTCCCCGCATTTCTTCCGTATTTACCTACGTTGGAGGAGCATACCAAATATCTTTTACGCTATACCAACTGACGTTCTTATTTTTATTTTATTAGGTTTGTACACTATACTTGTGTAACTGTTAGCAGACTCTCTCATACAGACTCTCGCAATACGAGAGATTATTATAATATTGGTCTTCATTTTACAATTTCAAAATTTGATAAAAATAATCAGTTTGTAAATAGAACTTGTGCATAATAGTATATTGTCTAATAAGAGTTTGTACCACGATCCAAACGACTGACGCGTATCATTTGCATGAGTAATAGTCCTTCTTTATGATTCATCCGATAAGTGTAAAGCAAAAGCACCATCAAATGAAGGAAAGAGAATCAGAAATTACACGCAGGCTCAGAAAATGGTTGGATACCAAACGCTGTGTGGCTTTCTGCCAAAAACATTAAGGATTCTTGTGTTGATTATCACGAAGATACGACTTACAGCATTGCTTTTGGAAGATTGGCTTGAAAACTTTCAGTTACCCAACATTTCAGCAATTGCAGAAAATTTCTGTCCCAAATGATACAAAATTGAATATTCAAAACTTCATGGCTGCAAATTTTATTAGTTCTAATATAATGTAGATTCAGCCTTCAATATGGATCTTTATTAACTAAAAGCTCGCGCCTTTTCTTTCGCTTGTCCGATTGTACTTGTATGAATATCTCCTATATCATGCAAAATATAATTCAAATTTCTCAAGTTCGACCCTGTAGCACATTTGGTGATTTTCTACACAACGGGATTAAACCAGGTAGTTTGTTCCAGTTGATAAGCCAATACAATTTAGCGTGAAACTTACCATTCCAAGAAACTAACAAAACTCTTGAGTTAAAAACATACTACGCTACTGGCCCCATTTGATTTCAACCCTTAGAAAGTCAGCTGACTTCTTTGTGAACAAATAAGAATAATAGAAACTCCGTCTCCATATCTTCTCATTCCTGTACTGGAGCGACACCCCACGGCAACTTTTCGAAGTGAGCTATCGCTAGATGCCGCCACAGTTTGGTTCTATAACAGAAATTCGGACGAGATCTTGTTTGCATTCCTGGATTCGTGGTTAGACGGGTAGGATGTACGTATCCTGTTAGTATTCTTTACGTAATATGATTGAAAAGGATAGAAATTATAGACGGGGAATAAGAAAATAAATTAAAAGCATAATATTAGTAGGTATTGATTAATATAATATTTTACGTAGAGTTTGGGTAAGTTGAATGAAATAAAATTAAAATTTTCGTGGAAATTTTGAAGGTCTAGTAATATACTGCAGAATTTTTCCTCTTTTCAAAAATATTGATTGATAATATAGCACTTTATTAGCACGCAATTATGATAGAAAGGACCTTGCTCTTCTCATTTGTGAAATTTTTAAACTGAATCTCGGTTAATTCTTCTGAATTTTGGATATTTTGTAAAGTTTAATCCTCCGAACAAAGTTTTTCATGGGCACATTTTAGTCCCATGGCTTTTTGAGATATCTACAGGACGGTGAGTTGATTAGTAGCGGTTTTTCAAAAATAAATTTTTGGTCAAGAAAACCATTTTAATGAAATTATTACTTACTTGTTTCCACTACTAGCTGTGAAGTTGACAATTATTGCTTCTTCTAGCCAACTGAGAAGTTGAATTTCTCTATTAGTGGTTAATAATGGACAAATAATGGACAAATTCAAATATTTTGAGAATCCAGAGATAGTAGTTCAACAAAAACTATATATAAAATATAATTTTGTATACAAAGGAGATTGTCTTTAACGTATTTGCTGCTTGAAATTACCTATCAAGATAAAATTATTTGAATAAAAATGCCATTAGTTTAAAATTAGCGCCCAACCAAAAATGACTCATGACATAAGGAGTACCGTTCATAATTATATAAACCTGCTCGCACTCATTCCGCTCGGTCAATAATAATAGTCTTCTCCACCTTGGTGTATAATATAATATTATTTACCGTATGTGAGACAAAAAAAATGGGTTGGCAAAGATTTCTAAAAGGTCATTTTTTTATAAAATAATTTTTTTTTATTAGTTTTGGTACTCAATGGAATTTACTTTGTTTTACCAGATTTAGAGACATGTTTTTGAAATTTGGGTCAATTATATGAATCCGTTAACGTCATAAATAATTATTTATAGTAAACTTATCGCTTAAATGTTTTCATTAACTTATAATTGTTATTATTCATATTTGTCTTGTATTCGACTTGTCGTTTTAAAACGTTGTTGTATAAAATTTATTGCCTACGTACAACCTGCAAACACGTGTTCTTTCATTTTTAACCGATCGCGCTTCCTATATTAACGTTGCGCTCTACCATGTTTCCAAGTCGGGCGCCTCTTATTTTGTGGTCCCAGTTTATAAACATACTGCCACTGTTGAATTTATTCATGTTTGCCTTTTTATTGCCTGACCATATGGCAAAACTCGATTTTATGTTCGCCATTTCAGTGAATTAAAGAAATCATTGGTACTTAAAGTCACACAAAGCAAGTATATGTTCCGGAATAATTTATTTTTGATTTTAAGGCCTGCTTTTTTCACCTCGTAATAAAGTTGCTACTAGCTATTGTTTACCGAATAACCAAAAATTCGGTTTCTTTACCTCCTAATGAGTAAATCCTCCAAAGTTATTTGCCAAATGAGTTATTGGGTTAGGTCAGGGTTAGGTTAGGTGTGTGAGTGGGTCTATACTATAAGGCCCTCCACTGCGACTCGCAAGAGTCTATTGTGGCTCACACGTATTCAGATTTCACCGAACAAATTCAGCTTCTTAACAAAACCGATTAGTTTATTTGGTGAATGATATTTCAGAGAGAGAGAGAGACCCTGCCAAACATCAGATACCTGATTCGAGCCGAGGCGAAGCAGGCACAAATTATATATGCTCTGTTGTTTCATCATCTTCCTGGCAAAGACGGCACTTCGGATCTTCCGACAGTCCAAGTTTTAACACTTTTAATGATTCAGATGAAAGTGGCCTGTTAAAAGGCCTGTTAGACAACGTAGATATTGCTTGCTATAGTCTAACATTTGTTTAAAGACATTCTTCGAAGGATGTATAAAAGCCTTCGGATAAACCAATCCTGGTAAATTATGTCAGAAGTCTTAAGCTCTTCTTCTCTAGGTTATGGTCCGATAGAAACACGTATGGCACCCTCCCTTGCAAGAGAGTCTTCCTTCTCGTTTCCATCCATGCCATGGCCATGGATCTAGACCAGCAATACTTTATTGAGTTCCCCTATTGAGGAGATTCTTTTTTGGCAGTCTAAAACCAATTTTGACGTTACACGGTGAGAGCTAAGTGCTTTCAAAGGCCCGCCGCACATGGTTGCACTCGCATTGGTCGGCACGAGCCTCGTGCGACTGTTGCAGTTTTAAACCTATGGTATATTTGTAATAACACCGCATTTGCTCTCACTTGTTGGAACAAGAACGTACTTACGATTTGATCTGTGGCTTACGCTCGCAGTTTTCTTGCCATTATGACAATGCTAATGCCTTACAAAATATATTATCAATTATAAATTTGAAAAAAGAAAATATTTTAGTTGATTGGGCGATTTTTTGGGAGCTCTGCAGTACTGGAGCGCCTATATACTAGCAGAATCAAAATTTTTCTTTCAACACAATCAGCAAAAAATCTAAAACAGTTTATTGGAACGAAAAAACCGAAATATTAGTATTTATAGAAAAGATTATAAGTTACGTTTGAATATATCAGACACCTTGTAATCATTTTAATAAAATTATATGTTTTACGGTATTTCACACCATTGTTTTTAATGTATCATGAAAAATTATGGTGACTTGAGATTTGATTGTTTTTTTAAAGCTATACGTTAAACGATAGCCACCATATTTTTTGTTCAACCTATTCGAGATTGATAAAAATTTACGTGTTAAAAATTATTTTTGGATACATTGCTTAAAATTTATTATAATTGTTTTAAATTTGTTCTACTTTGGACAGTAAATAAAATTATAGTTAGCGTTCAGTATACTTTTCGAATGTTGGAATAAAGGTAGCGCACTCTACAACTATCAACCAATAAATTATTATTAGGTTCAATGGCTTTTTTTTAAAGCAGTTTAACGATGATCATGGCAAAGTTAACTCGACAAAAGTATAGTGTAGACTTGAAACAACGAAACGCTTTGAAAAAGTAATAAAACTCTTTTCCCATAATTCCAAGAAAGCAATCAAATTCAAAAATAGATCTATTAGTAGTAGGCAACATCAAGGAATGCTAAACACTAAAATTCACCTTCTAATCTTTCGGAATACCTTATGTCTTACGTTACGCTTGGAACGGAACAGCTGCTACCGATTTTACAATAATTAATAGTTCGACTACAAATGCTTTTTTAGACCAGGCAATACAAATTTAAATAATACCTTTATATTATTAGTGAATATTTTTCGCGATGAAAAAATGCTATAATAATCCAATCAATAAATGAATGAATTCGAATAATAGTTCGAAAATATTAGAATCGACTTGAAACTCTTTGCAAATTTTACAGAAAATTGTTGATTGCTGGATAATACAAATTTGGTTGTACCTGTGGGCCGAAATAAAGAAGTACATTTATTAATTGAAAATATTTTCTTTGTTTTTTGTGCGATTTATTTTCTTTTTGCAGGGCTAATTACCTAACATGTTCTCAACATGACTGTAAATTTGGAAGCAAAAATAATGTACAGGGTCGAACTTATAAAAAAAATTATATAACAGTGCATTTGAGCTCGTTGCAAATGAAAACTGTCTTAGCTAAAATTGTACTAATATGCTTTTTCAGTAGATAAACTATCCAGAACACTTCAGTGAAAAGGAAATTTTCCGAAATTACCGGATTCGCGAAATACCATTTTTTTTATTAAATAACATTTTAACAAATAACACATTTATGAAAACAGTTTAGTAACTTTAAAACTTAGAGTAAAATTTTATAAATGTGGCCACCTAACTAGAGAAAAGCTTAAACTTTTTTGACCAAAATTGATTGGTTTGGGGTCATGTTTGGCCGATGATTACGTTTCCAGTCTTGGAAGAATAGAAAACCAAAATGACGAATGGAAAACTGCGGGTTTTCACAATTTTCACGGAAATTATAATCTTAATTTGAAAAAATAATAATAAAGGCACACACAGTGAAATATTTTAGCTAATTGATTCCTTTTTGGTCATTTCACAGGTAGTTGGCAGCTGTCAATGGTGGTTTTATGTAAACAAAGTGTATAATAATCCTGCACAAAAGGTATAGTGAGAAAATGTATCAAATATTTTATTTGTTAATGAAAAGAAAATCAGATCTAAAACAGAATTAGATTAGAAATGAGAGATTTGTAGAAACATTTTTGAATAATAGGCATGATGAATGATTTTGAAAAATTGCTCCACGATGTTCTCACGTATATACTTTATCTACAATAAATGTTATTTCTGCAAGAAAAAAATATTTTAAAGAAAAAATTCACCTTTAAAAAATACATTTCAAATTATACGCCAAAACGCTAGAATAATAATGGCGTCTATCTATGACATCACCAATTCGTAAACACCATTTTGTAGGTGATCTGTTTCGATAGGTTATCTATGATCTGTGTCCTGTGGTAAAGTCGTCAAAGTCAAACCATATAGACAGATTATATTTCTCTATGAGTCAAACTTCAAACACTTGACACATGAACCAAGCAAAGCCAACAAACAACAAAGTGAATTCAAAACAGATGTTCGGATCATAGATATTTGCGAAAGTACGACGTCACGCTCTTCTGATTGGTGTTTGAGATAAGATGGCGGATGGTTAAATTTTGTGCCAATATTTTTACTAAAATAAATGTAATCACACATGTTGAATAAAAATAAGTGATTTCTTTGGAATCTCTGTATCTTATATAATTATATCAAATCAATATCTCAGTGATTCTTAGTGACTGTCATCATGCCTATTTAATTCAACATTATATATAGCTTAATATATCTCCTGGTCTAAAAACTTCTTAAAAATTCCTGGCAAATATACATATAAAACATAAAACGAACGGTAGAAATATTTTTCCCAGTCATCAATCAATTTATGTCGTTTCTATACTTTCGGTTAAGGTATAGTAGACGAGTTTCGGGTTACATTTTTATGTGTCTATCGGTGCGTGGTGGTCTTTTGCTGTTTCTAAACCCCCTCTTCAAACTAGATAATTAGGATTAATTAACAGTTTGTGCTTTTGAATTTCGGGTTTCCTGTGTGTTCTCAGCTACTCGGTGTTGATGGGAAAAGATGTATGGCAAGCGACTGTAATAACATCATCATCAGGTCTATCTCGTTAAGAATAAAACTGCTTAAGGTAAACAGCTCATGAAATATTATTTTATGTTTCGACAGTAGATACGTTACTGGTTCGTCAAGTTCGTCAGCCAAAACCGCTGGTCCAAATATAGACATTATATATTTTTGAAAAGAGGAATTTCAAAAATGTCCCATTTTTTGCTTGAGGGAGACGAGAATTTCTCGACGAGACAGGGTACTTTGCTCGTCTCGTCTCGAAGCTTTGGTCGAGAGAAAATATCACGTCCTTTTTTTTATGAGACGAGAGAAAAGAGAGTTTCACACTACTAGATATGCAAATTTTAAAAGACAACGTATGGTTTTTCTCACTATAAAATAAATACGGTTATGGGACTGTTCCAACCGCAATCGAAAACCGTCAGAAACGATCAGAGAATAACAGGTCATAGCAAACAACCAGTTTACTTTTGCGTAATTCCTATCACTGATTGCAATGATCGACTATTCTCTGATCGTTTCTGACAGTTTCTGATTGCGGTTGGAACAGACCTTATATTCTATGGTCTTTCACATTTGATCCAAACAAAAGGGTTCAATAAAACTCAAAGTCCAAACCACAATTAAGTATTTGATATTGTCCACCAAAACGACAAATTATTTAGCTACTAGCTTGGGTAAGTAGATTACCATCATCAGGCTACAATAGAATAGAAATGGTATATCTAGATCTTATACATTTTGATTAAAATTGAGACAAAATACATTGAAATACTGTTAAAATAGAAATTGATATTAAATAATTTCGAACAAAACTTTTTGATTCATTAGATCTTTATACTAAATATACCATTTCTATTCTATTGTAGCCTGATGATGGTAATTTACTTACCGAAACTAGTAGCTAAATAATGTGTCCTTTTGGTGGACAATATAAAATAATTGTGGTTTGAACTTTATTGAATCCTTTCGTATGGATTTCATAAAACATTTGAGATATGGATGAGCTCTTGAAGTTTTCACATTTGATGTAATTCGCTCTACTTAACATAATCTGCCTTTGTTCCATTAATTATCACAGTATTTACCAAAATATAAATAAATTTGCAATTCTATTCTAACTAATAAAATTATATCAAGTTTTATTATTAGCAATTAAACTGCTGGCACTTAAACTTTAGAAAGTAAACCGGATAACGTTTGTGTATAAAATTTGTGAGCCCTTTTATACGGTTCAACCCTCATAATCCTTCTTAAATACTAACGCTCCTTTCAAACGAATTTTCTAGGAAAGTGCAGGAGAAACAAAATAAATATAAATTAAGTATTTTTTAAGAAATTTTGCTTCTTATATTATAAAACAAGAATAGAATGCAAAGATTGTAAAGATGTTGATATTGATAGACCCACCTTGATCTACTAATACAAAGTGTTAACTAACCACAAGCTCTTTTGTTAATATCGAGCGTAAATGGAATCTTTACAATCTAGAGGAAAGCTCTAGTGTATATGGGGTGCGATATTCACTCTGAGACTTGAAAGATCAAAAGTGCCCCCTTACTTCTACTCAGTTCCCAAGGAACGTCTCAGAGACTAGTAGCTCCTTTAGTTCTATTTCCCAGAGGAATTTTAGGATATCTACAGGCTTTAAAAAAGTAAATGTCCCTCTTCTATCCAGTAGTTTCCTATGTGTTGTGCTCTAGGATTCTGAATTGCTGTGAAATTCGTAAGTATGTGGATGAAGGTTTCTTCTTTCATACCACAGGATCTACATTCTTCTTCCTCCACTATTTTGAGCTTTTTCAGGTGCCCATTTAGGCGAAAATGTCCCGTTAGAATCTCTGTTGAAGCTCTTAGTGCAGTTTTACTTTGACTTATGCATGCATCTGATCTAAACGGGCTTTATTCACCCAGAAGAATTTTTGATGGTCCAAGCCCAATATACTAGATCTTTCCAATGGTCAGATCTTCTCTTTTTTTGGCTTTGTCTATTCTTCCAAAATAACTTTGGAGTTGATACCGCAAAAAAGTGTTTCAGTTCCCCTCTTCTCTAGTTTATCTGCTATTTCATTTTCTTCTATTCCAGTAAGTGATAGTGTTCTCGCCAAAGGAAGTGAATTTGAATTAAACGTCATTAATAAAGAGAAGTTATTGATACCTATCAGGGTAATATGAACTAGTGTAATGTATATACTGGAAATTCATTTGAAACATGTTCCTAATCAGCTGTACTAAGCTGAACATTATTTTTCCAACGCGTTCGATGATTTTTCGTACTATATATCAGTTACTGTCTCCCAAGGAGCGTTGTTTTTCCTCTATACTATTGGAAGTAGTCATTGGGGTAGAAAGAGATTTTAGGTTGTATGATGAACACAAAAGAAACAAAAAGGGCGGCCAAGACTTCTTAATTTTACTGAACACGATACTAATTGTCTCATTCTTGTTTTGTATAACTCTGTCCAAGTGGAAAAGAATTTTCTCCGTTTGGGAGTCGCTGTGCAACCAACAGAACGACATTAAAGTATTGTTAAAACCTAATGCGACGTGTTACTCGTGATTCACGAGGTCAGTCATAAGTATGGAAAAGTTTTTGTCGAATGTTAGTGAGCAAAGACATATGTACAACCAGAGAATGTCCACAGAGAGGAGTAGCATCCCCATTTATGTGGATCCTGGCGGAAAACTCTTGGGTGGTTTGACTGACATCGGAATATCCTGTCAAAGAAAACTAAGTGTCTGCTCTACTGAATATTTTAATATAAAATCGATTAAAATTCACACGAAATTAATTTGATATTAATAAATATAATATAAGTCTTATCTCTGTTAACAACTTTCAAATTATTTTCATTTCTCCGTCTAGTTGGTTTCTTATTCACTACCCATTGCTCCTTTTTTTTCTAATATAATAGGCCGCTCATTATTTATGTCTGCAGTAGAAAGGAAAACACTAAGAACACACAGGATTAGTTCGCAATTGCTGCAGTAACATTCGAAAAGATCTCCTGTCTTTTTAAATGAGACAACTTTTGCTACTTTTCCGCCTGACCTCCAACAAATGAACTTTTTTTCGTTGGCGTGAAGCGGACTTCTTAGTTCTACCTATATATCACCCCGACGACGGGTGTTTCTTCTTTCAGTTTTTGAAAATAAATGAACACGATGCCAAGATAAATTGAAACATTGTAGAACGCTAAACAGGTTGGTGATATTGACTGGAAACTAAGGAAAATTATTATATAGTTATTCGTTATCAGCTAAATACACAATTCTGGAACGGGTCAATTTTTTTGTTTTAAGCACCAGCTTATTCGGAAAAAATTTAAAAAATATATGAACAGAGAAAGACCAAAAAATCTGACAGTACCTAGGGTGATCTGAATAAGTTTTTAATTATATTGGGGGGAAATTTTCAAAAAAAAAACAGGTAGCGGAGATTAGGGAGATTTCTCGTTAAGAGTTCTAGGTTGAATAATTTAATAAGAGATTAAATTGTCATTTGTAAAGATTATTATAAGCAATCTTGGAGTTAGTATTTGTTTGTTTTTGAAAGTGGAAAGGCAAAATATAAAACTTCTAGCAATAAATATTTTTATCCACTCCGTAAGTGTATACACACGCATTCTCCTTTCCAATTTACTCTATAAAACAGACGTGATCATTGATCATCGTTCTGTACAATCAAAAATTTTCATTTCTGAATAATATGAGAAAGAGATCGACTTCAAAGGGCACGTCACGTTCGCCTTATTTGTTTCTTTACAAAGTAGACCTTATAAGCATTTGTCAGTTATATGAATCATAAAATCGTAAATTTTAAGCAGCTTTTTGTCTGTCTGTATCGTTATTTTGTGAAAATAGAAATGTCGTTGTGAAGACAAACGTATAAATATTACAGTTGACAAACTTTTTTGACTGGTTGAATTTTTTTTCAATTTCTTATAGACCATCCCATTACTCCTGGCTTTGGCAGGTCGGACATGTTGGGCTCGATCCTCCGATCAGCTAAAAGAAACAAATTTGGATAATTTGAACTTTTTATCACCCTCTTCAATAAGTAGAAAAAGTCAGGTGATTAGAAAAATCCTATATCTAACATCATACGGAAGGTGGTGGTGGCCTGTTATACAGGCCTTTAGAAACACTCATTATTTATTATTTTGGAGTGGCTCTTTGTCCTATCCCACTGCGACCTTTGCAGATATATTGTGGTCCTCCCTATATTTAGAGCTCGATATCTAGCTTTATTTTTTTTATTAGACTTAAAAGCCTGAATACCGCCTCCCTTGCGAAGCTCTCTGCCCTCTGTTTTTCTTCTCCGAGTAAGTGAAACCGTACCCTTGCTAGGCCTTCGCACTCACAGAGTATATGATCCGTGGTTTCATCTTCTTCCTGGCAGATGCTGCATAGGCTGTCATCTGCTAGGCCAATTGTGTGCATATGTTTCCTCAGCCTGCAATGTCCGGTCAGCATTCCCACCATCATCCTCGTCGTTTCTTGACTTTGACATAGTAGGACGTGTGACAGTTTGACCGGAGGGCTTTTAGGGAATAATTTAGCATGCCTGTATCCTGAGGTTTCACACACTACCAGCGCAATGCCTGGTTGTTTATCCATTTGTGGAAGCTCTCTTTACTTAGGCATTTAGCAATACCACAGGAAGGTTCTGGCCCTATCATGACCTCCATTGCTCCTTGCTTGGCTAATTCATTGGCCTTTTCATTGCCTTTTATTCCTTAGTGACCTGGTACCCATGGTAGGGTCACTCTATTATGACTACCTAGTCTGTTGAGGGCCTTGCGACACTCCTACACCAGATTCGATGTTATCCTTTATTAGCGTATCGCGTATGGCTGTGGGAGTAGATGACGATTATTTGGTTATCCACCTCCTGTCTCTTCAACTCTTCTGCACAGTAGCATGTTTCCCTAGACTTAGAGAGATCGTGATCTACTCTTGTACCCCTTATATTCCGGCTCCTACTCCAGAGTCTGTTTTAGAGCCATCAGTGTGCCTTTTATTCCTTGCCCAAGTAACAAAAATTCATTTATAAGAGTTATATAAACTACTACATAATAATTTTTAAAATAACAATTTTTGCTTTAAAATATTTTATAAACACTTATATGACACCAATAAACACGAAAAGGGCCCAGGATTATAAAACATATTTGTCGACTAAGAGTCGTAATATTAATCATAAAAATACTTATATAACAGATATATATACGCTACATAATAATTTGAAATATCTTATACAACACAATTATGTCAATTTTATAACTAATTATAAAACAGTTTTATAAGTATTTTTTAACCTTCTTGAGTATATCTACAAAGCTTTAATATAACTGTTGTATTAAAATTTTATGAATATTTTCGAGACACATGTTTTTAACTAAATATTATAGCATTTTTGCTAATCCTAGACATTTTTATTTTATAACTGTAATAAAAGTCCTTTTGGCTTATACTTATAAATTTCACTAAATATTTAGAATGTATGCATGGTTCCAGAGCCACATCTAATATGGCCATTCCTTTTAAGATGGAGACACAAAAAATATAGGTATTAAAAGATTTTAAAGATTCCTTCAACCAAATTTTACTAACCAAGGTGACTTTACTGATAGAATATATATATATTTGCGGTAAAAAATTTAAGCGCCGCCGTTTCAACAGATATTTAGATATATTTGATGAATTAAAATTTTATGTAAAAAATCAAAAATCAAAAATGTTAGCAGTTTTACCTTGTATACTTTAGGAAATGTGTTTATTTATTCAAAAATATTCAATTCATGCTGGTAACTCTTTAAAATTATTTTGTTTAATGATATTTCAATGAAGTGAAGCTAAAATATCGCTAAAAACTATGGCGTCAACTAATAAATCAGTATTGTCATGAAGAAGGCACTTATAAAATAATTTCATTTTATAAAGTAATCCAGATACACATAACAAAATAATAATAAAATATAAAAGAAATGTCATATTGCTTTGTTGCCATAATTAAGAGTTGTGAGTCTCTTAAACATTTTGAAAAATAAACATTATAATAATATAGGGTTAAAGTTGATTTTAAAATTTGTATTTATTTCCTATAGATTGGTAGGTAGGTAGGTACCGATTATACTCACTTCTAAAGTTTAGATTAATCAAATTAATAAAATTTAATTCAGTAAGAAAACGAACTTTTCGATTACATAAAACCATATACCGGAAAATTTAAGTCGACTGTTAGGTATGTTTTATTATCCAACCTAGGTATTTTCCGAAAATTATTCTTATGTGAGCGAAATTTCTATTACATTTATTTCTAATTTGACATATATCAATTATTATAATCATGTGAAAGGCAATAATTATTTATATCATTATTTAGCGATAAATCATAAGCATATTTTTAGTAGAGTATCTTCGTATTTATTTTATTACTATTATTTATTGAATTGAAAATTTAAGATTTGAATACGAGGAAGAAAGTAAATAGTTAAGGTTACAGAAAATTTTGAAACTTTACAACACCGCTTTCTTTTCTCCGTCTTCAAACCACTTCCACAGTACACGTTACCACATGTTATCTATGGTTATCACTTCAAACAATGTGCGAGTTCGTCTAGTCACGTTCATTTACGTCTAGGTATTCTAGAGTAATAAGAGTGAATCGAGTTTCTATCGCACTCTTTTCATTCCATGTGTTTCTTCATAAAAAGACATTGCTCCGAATCCAGAATAATCTGAAAGTGGAACCAGGCGTTAAGAACGGACCAGAAAAATACCGCGCAAAGAATATAACCTATTTTGTTTTTCAGTTTACGATGTTACAAATTAAGAATTAAATTAAAAATTAATACAAAAGGTTTTGTTTTTTTGTTTATTGTTCGGCATTCTGCGCGAAGTAAGGAAAACTAAGTCATAAATAATATTCTGGATAGACTGATTATAAAGCTCTTTCAAAGGGCTTGTAAGATCCTCCTGTACAGATAATGAATCACATTCCACCAAAAGTGACTGAACTGGTCTGCTATTAGCTAGAGTTGTGGAAATACTGGACTCTAAAGCCCTTTCTCTACTACGTTTTAATTTTCTTTTAAAATATCCACTCCTTTTTATTTTTTTCCATTCGTTAGACATGCTTTTAAAAAATTTCGGTGCCAATTCATGGGTATAGTACCTACCTAAATAGTTAGGTTAATTTTATAACTGCTCTATAAAGTTTACTTAACACTTTTATAATTGATTTATGATTTATTAAAAATCATTTATGAAACATAAGTATTGCGTAACCTACATTATTTTATTAAACTGTCATGAAAACAATTACAAAATATATTAATAAAACTTTATTGAAACAATAAGTCATATTTTTGTAACGCGTTTATAAATGTTCCTGAAAGCTGCTATAAACCTATTATAAAATAAAATTGTGTTTACACAAAATAGTTTTATAAGCATTATTTTATAAACATGTTGGAGTGTATTTTTTTCAAGGCTTACGACTGTTATATTAATTTATCATAATGACATTTTTGTGACTTATTTATACGATGCTTTTGCTTCCGCAACAAATTTGCGAGTTATAAAACTTTTATATAATAAAAAAGTAACCTAGACGCTTCAATAAACCAGGTATATAATAATTGTGTTTCAAAAGGAAATTTATGTGCTACTTGGGTGGTGACCTGGTACCCAGGCTATGGTAACTCGTTATTATGCCGACTCACAAATGAAAAAATTGTTTACCATTTTACACCCCTGTTAAGCTAGCAGAACCACTTCGGAATTTTCAACTTTTTTTTATGCCATAATTTTAGGCTATTTTTAGGCTAATTTATTACCCTATTGAAAAATTTTTTGCTCTTCAATCGTGGGAGAAATCGCGGGTTCTGCTAGCTTAACGTTAAGCTGGCAGAACCAATGAGCTACTCGAATTTTTATGGAAAATTTGATTACACCATAATTTTAGGCTCATTTTAGGCTCACGTTTGCACCCTCTGCCGATTTTCCTGATGCACGTTTTTTGAATAAAAACCTGGGTTCTGCTAGCTTAACCGTAAAACCAGTAGAGCCCAACCGTTAAATAACTCCGCAGAGAAGATCCAATTAGACAATAATTTTAGGCTCTACTTACACTAATTAATTACCCTATTACGAAATTTTTTGCTCTTCAGTTATAGGAAATAACATGTGTTCTGCTATTTTCATCTTAGAGCTGGGGTGACAAAATGCTAGTCGAATGTATGTGAAAAATCTGATGACACCATAATTTTAGGCTCATTTTAGGCTCACGTTTACATCCAATGACAATTTTCCTATTATCGTTAATTGTTCTAGTCCTGGATTCTGCAAACTTGTACGAATAAGTTATCCCAGGAGGGAGGTTCAATTTTAGGAGACACTCATATTTTGACTGGAACATTTTTGTGTACGATGTGTATTTTTCGAGTTATTCTGATTTGTCAGGTTTATGACAATTTTAAACCATTTCCAGTTGTTATCTACTCGTAATTTCTCAGATGTTTACCATTCCGGTGACAATGCATTATGAAAATAATAACATAACTAAAATGGCGGTTTCAAGATGACGAACGAGCTCTATATTGTCAAATTCTAGTTCCTAAAATTATTGCCTAATTGGATCTTCTCTGCGGAGTTATTTAACGGTTGGGTTCTGCTG
>CAJUYI010000674.1:47600-77429 GCA_910591695.1 Galerucella pusilla | reverse complement strand
TTGGATCTTCTCTGCGGAGTTATTTAACGGTTGGGTTCTGCTGGCTTTACGGTTAAGCTAGCAGAACCCAGGTTTTTATTCAAAAAACGTGCATCAGGAAAATCGGCAGAGGGTGCAAATGTGAGCCTAAAATGAGCCTAAAATTATGGTGTAATCAAATTTTCCATAAAAATTCGATTAGCTCATCGGTTCTGCCAGCTTAACGTTAAGCTAGCAGAACCCGCGATTTCTCCCACAATTGAAGAGCAAAAAATTTTTCAATAGGGTAATAAATTATCCTAAAAATAGCCTAAAATTATGGCATAAAAAAAAGTTGAAAATTCCAAAGTGGTTCTGCTAGCTTAACAGGGGTCCATTTTACAACCGAAAACTACGAGTCGGGACATGCACAAAATGGAAAAACCACAACCCTTCTAATAAATGGAGGACCTGAGGTTTTCATATAGAGTCTAGTAATAAGTACAGGTACACACAATAGAACTGCAAAGATCGTAGTGGAGAGGCTCTTAGTTTGAAACTATTTTCTCATGTCTGTGGAATATTGAACCTATTTTGATCTTCCTGTGACACTTTTCTCAGATACCTTATCTTAATATTAAATGGTGAAGACAGGACATACAATCTGTAACGTCGATTACAATTTTTTAATTGTATTCATCTTTCTCCACTGTACCCTAGTTAAGTTTTTAGTATTTCTATTCAGACCGCGAATAGCCATAATTGAGAATTTCTGTACAATGTTACATTTTCTCTTCTTTGCTATTAAAAAAAACACATTAGCGAAAAGTTTTTGCATAATATATTAATGATATGCAAAAATAAAGCGAACTACATCGGGGACAGATAATCTGTTATTTTCAAGAAGTTTTAAATTCATTAATCATTTTTACAATGTATATTTTTGAAAAGATGTCAGGGGTCTGAAACAATAGGGTCGTCATTATGGAAGAACTTTCAAGTTAATACCTTTAACGATATTAAATACTCGCGTAATTTATTTTCAATTTCATCGCTTTAATTGACAAACTGGAATAAACATTGAAAGTCTGGTAATTGTTAAATAAATTCGGTTGAAAACGTCTTATTTCGAAAATTATTGACCCCGTTCATCTTTGTATCATATTGTAGTTAGGTGAGCGTCAAAAGCAAATTTCAGTTATTTCGCATGACCTCATCACCACGAAGGGATCTGAATAGACAGTAATGATACACCTCTGAATCGGATTAATTCTATATACACTCACTCAATCAGAACGGGCGTTAAACGAAAACTGATTCACAAATTTGACGTTCAGTTAAAGCATGACTTTGAAAAACTGCTTCACGGTGGTTTCACACATATACTTTATTCAAAAATATTATTACACAATTCAAATTTTGCGCCAAAACGGTAAAATAGTAATGGCGTTTATGTATTAGGGTATTCGACTATGTGCACTGGTGCGCACCCAGCTCGACTTTTTACACTGCAGTGCAGCTTTGGGGGTGTTTATTAATGACGTGAGGCGTTTTTGAGAATTTTTCGACTCCCCCTCTCCCCTTGGTGAGATATCGTAAGATTTTCCTCAACTCTCTCACGCGAGATTCTTCAAAACTTCTACACTCACCGGTACGAAAAACGGAGCAGTTGAATGTTTTTAAACAAACTTCAAATTTTAATGCTTTGTGATGTTTTATTATTATAATATCTTACACACAAATAAAATAACATGTTTAAAATATTTTTTAACAACAATTGAACCTTCATTTGAAGAAAAAAAAGTGTTCCGAACAATTTAAAAAACGAGAACAAAAAACTTTTTGTAATAGTTTAAAAAACCAGAACGAAAATAAATTTCTGATGTGTCATAACGACTTTAAATTATTCAAAACTGAAACGACTTGCTATCCCAAACTTTGGAGCCGCATTATTAATAACAGGTGTTGCCCCCACGTGCTCGAATTAATGCCTGTATCCTTCTTGGCATGCCTAAAATCAAGTGCCGAATGTCCCATTCCTCTAAAAGAGCTTGTCGCAGCTGATTTAAAGTTGAAGGAGCAGGAACACGACTTCGCATTCTTCGCCCAAGCATGTCCCAAAAATGTTCTATGGGGTTGGTATCTGGGCTTGACGCTGGCCAGTTCATAATAGGAATATCCTTCCCTAGGGCTGAAGGTATATTCAGCAAAACGCTCGTGTGGCCTTCGCCATACTCTCTCACTGCCATCTGGAGACCGTAAGCTAAATTTGGACTCGTCAGTAAATAAACGTGCCCCCATTCATTTTCACCCCAGTGCTCATGAATTCTGGCGAACTGAAGTCGTGCAACACGATGATGCCTAAGACGTTCTGGGCCTATCGCAGGTCTACGACTGGTTAGGTTGGCTTCCCTGAGTCTTCGCCTAACTGTCCGCTCGCTTACATTAGTTTGCCGGACGAACTGAAGTTGATTTCTGATTTCAACAGCTGTAGCATGACGATTTCGTAGACTTTGTAAGGTCATAAAACGATCATCACGAGCGCTAGTTCTGCGTTGAGGACCAGTTCCAGGTCGTCTATTGTAAGCTCCACTTTCCAAAAAACGTGTAAAAATACGGTGCACAGTGCTATTGGATACATTATACTGTCGGGCAACATATCGTTCACTCCTCCCATCTTGAAGAAACGCAACAATAGCAGCCGCTGTTTCGGGATTAACAGACATATTTTTTAGATTAAATAAATGTATCACTATAGATTAAATAAACGCAGCACAAATTTAACACGTTGGATCTGTCACATTTCTCAAAATTCATGGCCAACTATGCACTTGCACTTTACGGCCAAGTAATAAGATCTATGGGGGTTTATTATTTTAATTAAATAAACTTTTTTACTTCAAATGAAGGTTCAATTGTTAAAAATATTTTAAACATGTTATTTTATTTGTGTGTGAGTTATTATAATAATAAAACATCACAAAACATTAAAATTTGAAGTTTGTTTAAAAAAATTCAACTGCTCCGTTTTTCGTGCCGGTGAGTGTATTTGGACTGTAACCGTGTTGAATTATTGAGAAAAATAGAACTTGTTCTACTAATTTTATTGAAGACTAACAAAGACTAGTATTTGTGAATATTAACGTAATTTAAAATCACAATCATAAATTTGAATAATGAATATCAAACAAAAATTAAGAAAATATTTATTCTAATTCAGTCCATGGAGACACCTGCACGGCTTCAAGAGTGACTACTGGATCTGCTTCTTCAAATTCGCTCTGAATTAGCCACTCTAAGCCGTTGTCGCTCGCGCACAGAAGTACTATTTTCTCAGATTTGGCCATATTATATTCTAGAAATATTTTTTCACGCAATTTTACACCGTTTTCTGCGAGAAAAATAATTACGTGATATTTGCCAAGACCCCCCTCCTCCTAAATGGGATTTGGAAAGATTTAGCTTGATCCCCCATCCCCCCTATAACACCTCACGTAATTAAGGGACGCCCCCTTTCCATGTTCGGACTACTCAACCGAATGTCATGCATGAAAATTGGCGTGTTCGACTTCTTCGGCCTTTTTGGTGATACAGAACAGAGATTTTTATTAGTTTATAACAAGAAAATATGACATAAGCAATTCTCAAAGACTGTCTTCGTGCCTATATCTCCCGGACTACAACAAATATTCAATTTAAACCTACAGTAAGGCATTAAAATTGACTTAAACTAGCTCAACCGGTTACATCCTGTCTTTAACAGGTGAATGTATTCATTCACGTTCTACCTACATCTCTAAATTACTTGCTGTTGAATGCTTGCTGGCGATAATAGAACTTTGTGGGGACGCGAAGCAGGATTTAGTCGTGATTGTTCGAGTATCTTATTCGAATGACTTTAATGACACCGTTTTCCGTTCGATTTCAGGATTTGTACAATGTACGTAGGTTAACTAGGTAGACGTATTTGAAATGGTTGATTTATATTGACATAAACAGCAGTACAACAAAATAAAGAGATATTGATATAGTCTCCTCATTCATCTTAGTGGAGAAACTAAAAAGCGGATTGATAAATTTCTGTTAAATTCACTGTTTTCAATAATATTGAAGCTATGAAAGAAATTGTCAATGCTCATAGTAATATTGCACAGTCTTTTTGACCTGGGAGCTGGGGCATCGAGGAGTGTAGGGCAGCTATGGCAAAAAAGGGATCAGAGACTTTTTATCGGATCTGAACCATTTCTTGGCATTGCGGAAAGCACTGCTAGATCAGCCATAGCTACCTGGGCGAGGCGGAAAACCTACACGTACTGGGCAGACATACCAGAGCTCTCTTACTGGAAGGTTCATATATTATCCTAAGTACCCTTCAAGTACAAAAAAGAAGCAGATCCTGGAATGGAGCAGAACAAACCTACGCATTTGTCGAGACTGCTTGCAGGACATTGTCGACTAAATTACCACCTAAAGAAGATGAATCTGGTTCAGACCTCGGACTGTCGCTTCTGTAATTAGGAGGATGAAACTGCGGAGCACATACTATACTCATGCCCAGCTTTGTGCACGGTAAGGTGATAATATATTCGGATTTAGTACCTTAGAGCCGAACGACTTTAAAAAAGTATCACCAAATACAACCATGAATTTCGTCAGAAGCACATGCTTGTGGGGTGAATTGTAATCCCTAGAGGTGAGCCACAATAGACCTAACGGGGGTCGCAGTAGAGGTGGCGAGAAGGCCCCACTCACATAGAACCTAACCTAACCTTGCAGAATTGAGTCAAGTATTAGTGTGATCAGTTTGACGAGTTACTATCAGCTTTTAGGGCTTTTTTCTGTATGCTTTGACTGAAGATAGATGACGACTACTGCAAATTATTATGTCTTCTTCTGGATTGTATAAGCAACTGTAAGCTTAAGCCAATTTAATTGTCAATATTTCCCAGCTTATCATCAGTAATCATCCAAGTAGGTAGCCAAGGTACGATGTCTTCCGTTCCATTCTACACTGAATCTTCATATTCTTTTTATATGTTTAAACATCTTAATCTGATCGTTATTGAGAACGACCACTTGCAAGGTGTCCAAGGAGGTGTCCAATCAACGTTATCCTATCCTCAGGTTCTAGGTAAGGGTCACAGTTTCTGGAGTACCAAGGAAGAAAAGTTTTCAGATATTTGCTACAGTTCCAAAACAATATATTGAGCTTTATATTATCAATTCTGTTTACATTCTTAATTAATATTTAACTTAATTTGTTTTTTATTTACTATACTTTACTTCTGAAATTATTTCGTAACTTTTCCTTAAACTTTGAAATATTGAATGTTACTCTAGAGAGAAAAAGGGAGAGAGATAGTGGGAGAAAGACCGAACATGTTTCTCGAGTACTTTCTATTCATTTCAATAAACGTGAAGACGAATTACAGTTATAAGTTCGTTAAAAGTTTATTTCTGATGGCTCTTCGGAGAGTTATAACCTTTCTCGGAGTTTTAATCGCGAAGCAAAATTTAATAATAAAATTTCTAGCAATAAAAGTTTCAAAATAAGTCTTGATTTCATGTAAAGGTGGACAATATATAATCTTCTTGTTGGTATATAGCAACTGTGGAATTTTAAGAAAATTATTGGCATTGTATTACCACTTTTTAAACTTATAAACATCTGGTTTTTGAAGGATTATTGCCTTCCAATACTCTATGTACTTTTTGAAACAAGCTATAGTATTTAAGCGACTGGGTTAAAAATGGAGGGGAATCTTCCTTACGGAACTGCGAAACTAGATTTGAATATAGTTAACGGAAAAGGATGTACTTATATATTTTTTGTAGAATTCAAATCTTCCATAGCTACTTTGTATAATTTTATAAGTGGTTAGAATCGTAAAACATTAGTGGGAAATATTTATATTAAGAATTTACGACCTCAAATTTCAAACAGGAGGTATAGAAATTTCTAATTTATTATCTTACCAGAAATTTTTCTTACGAGTTATATACGAAATAATAGACCACTTGTTTAAAGGCTAGTAAATCACGTAGAAAATCCATTTTACGACCTGTTCAACGTATTTAAACCAAAATATGTTGCTCTATTTTAAAATAAATAAGGTTTCTTTGCTTGTTATAGCCACGGTTATTGGGCAATAAAATAATATTAAGCCATTTTTTTTTGTTTGGTAATTTAAACGTTAAAAATATACGCATTAAAATTGGGTTACCTTTTGATCTTTTTATTACTTTGTTTTTTTTTCTCTTAAATATATTTGTAGCAGAACTGTTCAGTGTACTCAAAAATAGGAAAACAGCTACGCTATTTGCAGGAAACTGTAAATAAAATTAATTGTCATACAGAGTTTGGCAAAAGTCCGGTACCGGACAAATATCGCAGAAAATATAAATTTTTCGGAAAATCTTTTTATACCATAAATTTTACACCAACTTAAACTGTAATCTGATAATAGTTTGAAATATACAGGTGTTCCAATTGTTGTAGGGTATCAAAGTTATATTTTTTCTTATGGAACACCCTAAAAAGAGACATTTTATGAAATAACAAAAAACAAAAAAGCTTCACACAATACGAGTGTTATGTTTAAGATTGGTTCAATTATTATTATTTAGAACACTAAAATACAACATGAATAAAAACGGAACTAACAACAAACAACTAAAAGTAATAAACTTTTTGTTTTTTGTTGTTTCATAAAATGTCTTTGATTGGATAGTGATTTTTCTCTGACAGTGGCTATATCTTTCCAACCACTCGGTATAAGATAGCAAAACCCTATATTTTCTGGAGGCTTGCAACGTGCTCTATTCAGTTTCTTACAACAACTATGCCAAGATCATTAGTTTGAAATTTAGAATGAATTGCAGATGTTTTGAAATCGATTTAGCATACAATTTCAGAAAATTGTAAATTGCATGAAAAGTATAATACCTAGGTATAGGACACCCTCATACCATTCGATAGACGACATTTTTTTGAATATGAAGTATTGAAATACAGGGTGTTTCATACAAAATAAGCCTGATACTACACATTGAATGATCTAATAATGAAACTGAAAATTCTGAACACCCTGTAAAGAGATATTTAGTATTCAATCATGGAATACATTCAACGAATGTCCAACTATTTAGATGTAAGAGAATATTTGCTAGAATTTGTTATATCAATGAGTTATAAATTTTTTTCGAAATGTTCACATTTTTTTAAAAAGTCAGCATAACTCTGAACCCTCTGTTTTTGGGTATAGGGAACCATCATCAAGGTGCCTTTTATTTTTTAGGGGCAATCAGAAAATGCAATAAAATATAGAGTGTTCCATAAGAAAAAATATAACTTTGATACGCCACACTTTATTGGAACACCCTGTATATTTCAAAATATTTTCTAATTATAGTTTAAGTTGGAGTAAAATTTGTGGTATAAAAAGATTTTCCGAAAAATTTATATTTTATGCGATATTTGTCCGGTCCCGGACTTTTGCCGAGCTCTGTATAATAATGTCATCTATATCCTAACATCCAAAAACTGAGCCAATAAAGTTATCAAAAACCTTTTGAAAGGGGTAATAGTGCACATTAGCTGAAATGTTTGCAACACTTTATTCATTGTTTGGATTGCGGTCGGAGATCTCTCCTTTGGGACAATTTCGAGTGGTCACTGTTTATTTAGTCGGAACCGTCCACTGTTCGGTGGCATCAAGGCCCTTGTTGTCAATAATCCCGCTTCTCCAGCGACCAGTTTGGGAAAATGAGATTTCTATTTGCATTTTTCCTTGTTTGGGGAACAACACAGATCGTGGACTGTTTTTTAAAAGTTTGATTAGAAGGTTACCTTTTAATCTGCTCTCGATTTCCATTGAAGTAAAACGTACTAGGACCATTAGCCATGTCAAACCAATCAACTAAGTGATACATACCTCTATCAATTTATATCTAATAGTAATATCTAGGGAGTATTGCTTTTGTTGCAAAAGGAATATACAGATTCGGCAAAAAATAATGTTCCGTATAGACATTCTGTGAGTTGAGTTGCTGGGTAATTGTTGGAAAGGTTGTTTTATCAAACCCTCCCTCGATATCTATGAATATACCCAGAGTGGATTCTTTGTTGTCCAATGATCTTTCGATTCTGCCAACCACTTGGTGAAGGGCCGAATCAGTGGACCTTCCTGGAATATACGTATATACGGCCTAACGACTTCGACAACTGAGGAACTAGCCAAGCGTTACACCCATGCTGAATCCCTTAAGAGATGGGATGGAATCAAAGGATGCAGTCTTGCCAGGATCACCCTGGGCGACCCTGGGAAGCTGGCGCCGAAGTAATATTTGGCGATGACCAGGAAAAACCTACGTTTAACAGTAGGATTTCTGACTGGCCACTGTCAACTATGGAAACACCTCCATACTATGGGGCTAGTAGACACACTTCTATGCAGGATGTGTGAACAAGAAGATAAAACTCTCAGACATGTCTTATGCGAGTGTCCGGAGTTTTCGTCAATAAGAGAGCGTGTGTTCGGTGAGTATTTGCCTACAGCTGCCGATTACGTCTCCTAGTGACCTGCCCACCTTCCTGGGAAGGACAGGATGGACCATGACCTAGGAGGACAACTCCTCGGGAGGATGTACAATGGGTCACATGTGGCCTAAAGGTAGATTCATACTATAGGTCAGATCACGGTCCGTTCGCGGTCCGGTCACGGTCAGATCAAATATTAGAACATGCAATTTATATTAAAGTATTCTCTCTACGAATATTTTGATCGTACCGAGACCGTGCCATTTGAGTAAAATCGCAAGTGTGGACAAGTTTACGGACAGATGGGACAGTGTGGACAGATCATTTACGTTCGATTTGTGCCATAATCTTTTTAAATTATTTTGTGTATTTTTTAATATGGATGAAAAATTAATAGAATTTATTAAAGAACATGAAGAGCTATATTATTTCGGAAATAAAAAGAATTTGTAATCCAAAAGATTACCATACAGAGTAAAAAATTCTCCTTCTTTTCTATTAATGTTTATGGGATGCATCCAAAAACCCCTATTAAGCTTCTTTTTAAAATATTCATTTTTCTCATCTTCATCAAGAATGTAAGCCATTACGGCTAAGTCTCTTGTCCTGAAGTTGGAAAACATCGCTTGTTTAATGACTGGCACGAAACTGCTAATGTGAATGGATCGGAAAAAAACAAGACCGTGACCGGACCGATATCTGACCGTGACTGGACCTATAGTATGAATCTACCTTAAGTGTTGTGAGCCCACACTCACCCTTCCTACTCTACGGATACAGAGTTACAGCCATTCTGTAAGACTGTAAGTGGAAGACAGGAAGCTATACAATAACAGAAAGACAATGTCTAGAGAAGTGGGCCTTTATTGGAGAGGGAGTATGTTGTTCTTTTTTGGACATATATAATTCAATTTATAGTTCTCACTCTATATGAGATTCTAAATATGGAAGATAAATATTTCCGGAATCAATATATTTCATTTTAGACATAGCGCTGTTACAATATTAAAAGTATTTCCTCTCAAATTTCTTTCTTTGAGCTCCGAGGTTGTGGTGAAATCTTCGCACAGCTTATATTGTTCAATAATTTCTTGAGATATATCGCAAAGAAGTGGAAATGGCACTCTAATGAATGTGGAAATAATTGAACCAATCTCAACACAATTATGAGAAAATATTGAAAATAATAATAATTAACTATTATATCTATAAAAATTTCAATCCCACTATAAGTAAATATAAAAATTAAATTAAGTAGGAGCAGTATACAGAAAGGAAATTTCTTTCTTTCTTAGGAACACAAAACAGTCTAACCTACAGAACAGTATAAAGGTTGGACTGTTTTGTGTTCTTAGCATAGAATAGTATATTCTTCAACGAGTGCAGAATAATGGCTATTATTCACGCGGATTAAGTTTCCAAAACGAGCGAGCGCAGCGAGTGAGTTTTGGAATCATCCAGGTGAATAATAGCCATTCTACACAAGTAAAAGACTATACTTTCTCCACGACTAAGAAGAAAAGTAAGGATCGAACCTCGATCGTCCGCGCCATAGTCAACCACCACTAGGCTATAGAGCATATTTATAAAAATGTAAAGAGTAAATATATATAGGTAGCTCATATTTTTAATCGGAATCCTTACATTTATAAATGAAAATAATTCCGGGAGGCGTACACATTCACTATAGCTACTGTTGTCCATTTTTTTCTCTTATAATACGTAAAATTATGATTTTGTAATTATTTTGACGTTTCAAACGACGCGCTGTCAGAAGGGATTAACGTTCTTAGGTATTTGACGTTTTAAAGAGACGATTTAATTTATTTATTTTGATTCATATTAGCGTGAATTCTGATAATAATAGAATGTGGTTGGCTAACGAGAGTGAATTCTTTTTATTATTCACTGGTGTGAAGAAAATAATTTGTGCGTTATTATTTAGTCGTGGAGAAAGAAATTTCTTTTTCGTGCAACCGGACGCAAAACAAGCATTTTGCAGCCGCAACAGAGGCCGCAAAATGATATTTTGCGGCCGTTACCCAGAGTGACGGCCGACAAAATTTTTTACGGCCGTCCCATAGTGACTGCCGGCAAACTGAACGCCACTACAGCATTTGACATTTCTGAAATATGACAATAACAATGTATTTCGAACCAAAAACTATTTCCGTTTAGATTTTTCGGGTATCAAATCAGAAAGTGCTGAGTCTATGAGATCTCTCAGCTCAGGAGGAGTGCAAGTAACTGAAATATCACTATCGCTATCGGACATCTTCACGACTTCACGAGAAATGTCAAATTGATTTGTATTGCTAAATATTTCATCTCCATAGAAACATTGTGATATTGAGGTGTAATTATAAATATAATAATATAAATATAAATTTCTTCTCAGCGGCCTAGCCACCGCCATACTTCAGGTTTAACTATCAAATAATACCGTGCACTACCATGTTAGCCTTCACCTAATCGAAGATAATCCGAAAGTGGTATGAAAATGAAGTTCGACTTTTTTAAACATAACTATCCATTTTTTCATTAAACCAGAACGAATTTAAGAAAATTAAAAGTGCTTGAACCTATTTTTTAACGACCTTTCCAAATCTGTTATTATTTTTTATGAACGCTATTTGGTAAAAAAAGTTAGCTCGCCTTTGACAGTATTGTACAGGAATTCTTATGTCGCATCTTATAAATAACACAGTGGATGAAATAACCATGAAAAATAATTTTTCTATACTTAAATGAAGAAATATTATTCACAAATTGCTAGTGGTATTACTCAAACTTTTGGTTTTGCTTCAGCTTCAATGCACCTATTCTTTCGTAACTCCATAAATACCATGCCGAATGAGAGTCAATTCGACACGTCGTCGTTATTGACGACATTGACATGGTATGGTTTCCCTTGCAGGCATATCATCCTTCAAGGATATTAACCCCAAATAACAAGGGAATAACGAAATATACGACGACGCATGATTCGAATGCATCACTTTCAGCGATGAGCATAATCGCAATGCTTGCTTGATTCAATTACATTTTATATAATCCTGCACTCGAATGAATGGCTATGGAAGGACCACCGTCGAGTGCATTTGTCATTCGGCAGTTCCGCCTGATCTGACAGGTTTGCCACAGAACAGGACTGGCGATTAAAACCATTTTCTCCACGACTAAATAATAACGCACAAATTATTTTTAAATATTTAGCTGCATAATGATATAAATTCTTCACACCAGTGAATAATAAAAAGAATTCACTCTCGTTAGCCAATCACATTCTATTATTATCAGTATTAATTAAAATGAATAAATCAAATCGTCTCTTTAAAACGTCAAATACCTAAGAACGCAGATCGCTTCTGACAGCGCGTCGTTTGAAACGTCAAAATAATTAGAAAATCATAATTTTACTTATTATAAGAAAGAAAAATGGACAACAGTAGCGATAGTGAATATGTACGCCTCCCGGAATTAATTTCATTTATAAAAAATGTAAGGGTTCTGATTTAAAATATGAGCTACGTATATATATTTACTCTTTACAGCCTAGTGGTGGCTGACTATGGCGCAGACGATTGTAACACTCGTTCTCTCCTTAAGAGACAGATCCCGGCTAGAGACTCTCTCAAGGGTGGATCGACTCCATGTTGATGCCACACTAGGTATGCCAGAGGGTTGACAGACTATAAGAACTTAGGGCGCCACTACCTTTTTAGACGTCGACGAAAAAAGATAATTTAATGTTTAGAAAAAAGAAACTAAGGTGAAAAAGGTAGAAATAGAATACCTTGTAGTATTTACTTAAAGTTAAAAAAAAATAAAAAAGTTACAAACTTACGTAAACCCGGACACAGTCCCTACAGCTATTACAGCCGGGTATAGAAGAAATAAAAAAAAGTTTAAATATTAAATTTATTCCGCCTCAGGAGGTAACATGAAGGAAAGTGAAAAAATTAACCTGTACTTTTGTAAGGTACTTAGCTTAGGTATGTCCTGAAGTTGAAGTGGAGAGGTCCTGAAGTTGAAGCGGAAAGGTCCTGAAGTTGAAGTGGAAAGGTCCTGAAGTTGAAGTGGAAATATAGATGCCTTAGAGTTGAAATATAGTTGTCGGTGTGGAAGTATAGATGTGTTAGAGTTGAAATATAGTTGTCGATGTGGAAATATAGATGTCTTGGAGTTAACGTACAACTGGCATGTAAACGGTAACCTGGCAGTAACGGTATTTTGCAGGTGTAACCTGGCGGCTGTGCTTACCACAGCAATTTAAGGTAAAACAATTAAATTTAAGAGACGATAGAAAGATACGTCCTTGCTACTCAAGGGTCGGTAACGGAAAAGAATGAAAACCACCTCCTAGAATCGAGCGTTGACATCATATGTCAATTGTCGTAACGGTCAACGATGAGAGAAATTTAGATCACAGAACTATATTGGAAGTGGTTACTATGATGGCAAGCGGTAAAATCGAAATTATTTCGTCAAATCGGAACAGGTCGATAGACATGTTACACGATCGAGGTTCAATCCTCACTGGAAGTATTTTCTTCTTAGTAATAGAGAAAGTATAGTCTTTTACTTGTGTAGAATGGCTATAATTCACTTGGATGATTCCAAAACTCACTCGCTGCGCTCGCTCGTTTTGAAAACTTCATCCGCATGAATAATAGCCACAATTCTGCACTCGTTGAAGAATATACTATTATTAAACTTCCACCTTAAACTCGATAGAAACTTCATATTATTTGTTTCTATAGATATTGTTTAGTGTAAATAATATCGGTTGCCAAAAGAAATTACTGAATTATATTCCTATTATGATCACTTCGAGCTGTCCCTTTACATTTTCCTCTTTTATTGACTATGGTTGTCTAAAATGTTTGTTTCTACTTTGATCATACATAAACCTCCTAACACCTCCTTGCACGTTACTGAGCGTTTTACCCTGGCTGTGCGTTTGCCCGAGTATGCTTAACCAATAACCGGCGATATGAGACGATATCGCTATTTCACTTGTCTAGTACATCTAAGAAATTGCGACCACTGTACCACTTGTTGATAATAATGAAGGTTATACCATTTTAATACAAAAATAGATTAAAAGATTAAAAGTGGGCGATTACAAAATACAATAATAAAAATACAATACTAAAAAATGCACAAAATATTACATTACATATAACAGGAAATCAATGAAATACAATATGAAATATGAAACAAAATATTGCAATTTAAATTACCTATAATGAAAATTAAAATCGGAATCGGAATTTAAGATTTTTGTCTGTTTTTTAAAAGTGGGAATTGAGGTATTGAAAAGTTCTATACTAAAATTAATATCATTGTCAATTCTGAGAACTCTCGTGATGGATTCTTTTGTCCATAGTCCGCAGGATGAAATGGAATATTAAATATTTCACTATTTCTAGTTCTTCTATCATTAACATTGAAGTTTATGAGTGCTAATAAATCAGGACAATTAAGTGTACCATTAATTAATGCATGTAAAGAAGTTAAAGAACTAATAGATCTACGATGTGACAGCGTGTTTAAATCTAATACTGTTGATAAGGCATTACTTTGATATGCGCCTTTAATAAACCCCATCATAAAACCTGTATAATGCAAAAATTTGGTTTGAACATTTTCGATCATATTAACGTCAGTCATTCGGAACGGATTCCACACAACACAATTATATTCCACATTTGAACGTACCAAGGAACAGTATAGAATCTTGATTGAATGCAGTGACAAATCTCTTGATGATCTCATTATAAAACTTAGCATTTTATTCGCTTTTGCAACTATCTTAGAAATGTGAGATTGAAATAATAACCTATGATCTAAAACGACACCTAAGTCTTTAACGCTACTCACTTAATCAAGTGGAGCATTGTTCAGCACGTAAGATGTTAAAATGAGGTTGTTGTTCCTGAAAAATGAAATTTGTCGACACTTAGTAGGATTAAGCCCCAACAGGTTTACATTGCACCAATTTGAAAGATTGTCCAAATCACTCTGTAACAAGATAGTGTCAATAGCATTGACTATACACTTGAATAATTTTAGATCATCTGCAAATGAATGAATTTTAATCTTCTCATTTACCCTTTCTGCACTCTAAACATTATAAGGAACCAGTCTGCTGATTGTGAATGAAAAAACTTTGGTAGTTGCAAAAATAAATAACAGTATTCAACTGGATCAGACCCTGTTTAGTTGCCGGATCGCTAGTAGTTGGTTTTCGGACGCACGCGACTGTCAACGCCAACAACAACAACGACGCAACGTGCCGGCGAGGTGCATGGCCGTCAGATCAACAAATCACATTAAACACAAATAATCACATTAAACTCTCCGCTGATTTATACAGCACGTTATTTAAGCGACCTCTTTTGGTATAAATCACTGTTAAACTGTTTAGCAGACATCAGCTACTAGTTATTCGTTTCTATTTAATACTTAATAGTTCCCTGTGTGACTTTTAGGTTACGTTTTTATTAAATTACGATGAAATTATTTCTATCTGGGGAGCTAGTCTGGTTTCGTGAGAAAAATTAATTTTTTGTCAAAATAAAAGTTAGTTTGGAAAACTCACGTATTTTTTTCTAACCAGGAAGTACATAAAATACTTTTAATATAATTGAAGATTGAAATAATAATTTGCAATGCTACTTGAAATTAATCTACCACTTCAGTTTTAATTAAATTATTGACCGTAACATAGAAAAAGAAAAACGATACTGTAACTGTAAATATCGTTATAGCTGTCAGTTATATAAAGAAACCCATTATTATTGTACAGTAGTAACCCTATCTCTCAACCTGATAAGTAATTGTTCTGTGCAATAAACTTTAATAAAAAGCAATTGTTTTTCTGCGGGCTTCCAATTTACAGGATGGAACACCTTGAATTTTAGTCTGGAAGTTTATTTTATAAATACATCACAGTACAAGAAGGGTATTTTGAGTGAAAAAATTAATAAAAGATTAGAATATATTATTCAAAATGCCATCCAAGGTATATAAAATGACTTGGGAAGGTTCCCTAATAAGTGCTATAAGTCCTGTTTTTCGCAGGTTAATCTTTGTTGAGAATGAGATTAAAATGAATAATGCAAGCGCCAAAAGTCATGGCGAGCGATCGCAACTAAATTACTATTGAACTACGATAAGCTTCTGGTCGGTCAGTGTCGTACCTATACCACAAAACTTATTCAGACAATACCAAACGCCAACAGAATTGGAGAACAACTGATGATACGCCTCTGTAGAGAGCATTAATATGTCTTGCAAAAGCTGTAGTGGGAGGTAACATTGAAAATTAGTTTGTGCGCAGGGGGGCGGGTTCGCCATCACCTTTGGCGCTTGCAGTATATGTGCTTCTAGGATCCCCTCTCCACTTCGTCCTTTGCATATCTATCGTGTTTACTCTCGTGGTATGCTAGGTTTCTGTCTAGAAGCTCCTTTATTACTAGATTCTATCGGCCAGATCTCATACCATCCATATATTGAGAGGGCTGTGGTCCTTCCTCACCAATCGTCGAAAACCGTAGCCTATGAATCTGCAACTTTTAGTCGTAATATTTTCATTTGTTTGTATAAATACAGTAAATCTCTTGTCTTTGACTTGGTTATAAATATTTCTGCTCCTTCTTCTTCCACGATACTTCAGCCATCTGTCTATTTCTGTATTCATTGGAGGTTGTTCTATTCGTCCTTACTTTACAGTTACGACTATGCTGGAGACGTATCTGGTCCGATAGCATTCTCATTCTGAGGTTAGTTTCAAACTCTTTGTATAGCTCTTACGGCTTAACGTTACAAAGCGACGGTAGGGCTGCTCCTCAAAGCTCCCAAGGCTGACCTTCATAGCTTCCATGACTGCCAGGCAACTAAGCTTTTGGATAGCTTTTATCTTGGCCACCATACCTCCGAACCGTATTTCTATGGTATTTAGCCATATCATCATGCACGACTATCAAGTATTTTGTCTTTGGTGTAGTGGGAATTTCTATCATTTTAATTCAAGATGTATCTAACGACTGGTGGTTAGTGAAAATTGGACCATACAATGGAATCTTTTATCGTTTTGAAAATTCTATGTGGCGCAGCCTGCAGTTTGAGATACTGAAAAGGTGTTTTCAAAGCACGACATATCAATCTGGAATGTAATGAAAAAATTTCAAAAAACATATTCAGTGACTATAAATATTTTTTAGGTATATGTCACCTTGTGAAAAGGAGCTTTTATCACACTCTACTATTTCTTCTAATAAAGACCTTCATTTTTAATTGTTCCTAAGTGGAGGTAATGGACCACACCTGCCAAGTTCCCGCATCGCCAGACAATAGGTCTTTATGTGTATTTTTCTCTTAGATATTGTAGGTACATACAAGGTGATCAATTAACCTGGAGGTCATATTAATCAAACACAACCTGAACCAATTGTCACGCTAATATGTACCTTTTGTTATGGTTAAATCTAAGATTAACTCGAATTGGTCGTCTCTTAATTCACTTGATTATTTAATTGACTGAGAGAACAAAATTAATCGTTTTTAATGATAAAGGAATTATTTATGGATAAAATCACTGTATAATATTGCAATATTTTTTATTTTGTTTTGTATGAACACAGTATGAATAATTTAGATTTGGTTCCTCCTGTTTGTCCTTTTGTAGAAAGTATCCCTTGACTTTTTTGTATGTCTAAAAACGTAAGTCTCTATGACGAGCACTTCTGTGTGAACAGAGCGTTCCTGATAGTCCTACTTGTTGTTCTTCTTCCATTTTCTCCAGAATTACGTTAGTTTAGGGATATGTGCATGAAACTTTGGTGTCTAAATGAGCCTCAAGGTCAAAATAAAATAAAACTTAGTCAGATTTGAGATTAATATACTTGAGATTTATTTGACTCTTATAACTTTATATACACATAGATTCAAAAGTTTTGCATCACCTTCTTCGGATGCGAAGGAATTTTTTTGCGCTAACATTTTTTTGTTGACTTGTTTATCAATGTTTACCATTTCAATATGTTCCATATTTTTTGCAAGATACAGATGTTAACAGTTTTTTTTGTAAGATAACATTTTTAGTGCGATCATTTTAATATTCAAGACATTTGATTTTTACGATTTTAAGTGCAAACATGAATCGTCAAGTCATAAGTGAGATTGACGGTGCAAGAATAGTGGCTTTAGTTGAAGAAGATCATTCTCAAAGGTTCGTGGCAGACAGAGTTGGCGTTTGGCAAAGTGATGTGTCTCGTGTATGAAACCAATATCTCCAGACCAATTCTCTTCGTGATAGACCTAGAAGCGGTAGAAGGCGTGTTACTAATCAGCGGCAGAACCACTATATCCACTTAACTATCCGAAGAAACCCGACCATGGCAATACCAGCACTCCAAAGAGATATGAGACATGCGTTGGGAGTTCAAGTATCGATCTCGACATTACGAAGACGAATCTTTGCGACAGGTTTGAGGTGTCGCCGACCAATAAGAGTGCCCAGACTAGAACCTGAGCACAGAGTTCGCCGACTACAGTGGGCTCAAGAACACGCGGTCTTGCCTGAAGAATTTTGGAATTCGGTGTTTTTTTTCCCGACTAGACAAGGATTTGTTTGGTACAAGATAGCCATCGAATACGTGTGTGGCGGGATCCAACGAGAGTTGCTCAGCTTGCCCATGCTCGCTCCGTGCCACCCTTCAAGTGCTATATTTTGGGCTGGTATCATGTTAAATGATCGCACAGAATTAATTCATGTGGAGGGAACGATGACTGGTGATAGGTATCTCAGAGAGATTCTACATCCTCACGTGAGACTATGACGCGCAGCTGTTGGCAATTCCTTCGTTTTTATGGACGATAACGCCCGACCTCATCGGACCAGAGCTGTAAATGAGTATCTTGAAACTGAAGGGATCAATCGTTTGAACTGGCCTGCCCTATCTCCTGACATGAATCCCATAGAACATGCTTGGGACATGCTTGCCAGGGCAGTGGCAGCACGCAGAAATCCACCCAGGAGTGTACAAAAGCTTGTTCATGCGGCCCAAGAAGAATGGCGAAATATTCCTCAACAGAATATCAATAATTTGGTTAACAGCATGGGCAGGCGACTTCAAGCTTGCATAAATTCTAGAGGTGGAAATACTCTTTATTAAAAGTTCTCATGCAGGTTCTCACTTAACCTTTTCTTTTAAAAGAATCATTTTGTATTTAATTCATTTAATTTTTAAGAATACTTTTTATATTTAATGCAAGTTTATTATTGGATAATAAAAATTTTTGACAAATATACACGTTTTTTTTCATTGAAACTAATTATTTGATTAATCTCTGATCCATTTATAATGAACACATTTTTTTCGGAGATTTAGGGTGATGCAAAACTTTTGAATCCATGTGTATTTCATAACTTGCAGTACATTTCCCACGATAAGAATACCTCATAAAACAGGGATAAACGGAATTTGAAGTCAGAAGAAATAAATCTCGATACAGAACCAAGCGACTTTTTAAATAAAACAACATCTGAGTTCCAATAAATATCGTGTAAAGAATTCGATCCGTTTTCCAATTTTCGAACCCTTATAGGTACTTATAACCAATCGCAGCAACGGCAATGTCCAAACGGAATTCACGAGATGAAAATAAAAGTAATCTGCTTGTAAATGTGTCACAGTAAAGTCTTCTTTGCACGCCAATAACATCGGCTATCGCGCGACACGTGATATATGTGACACGGTACAGGGAAAATTAGTTTTCTCGACGAGAAAATTGCGCATACCAACGGTGTCTACGGGACACAAAATGCCTTCAGCTCATATATATATATATATATATATATACTATATACCGGATTGTTTTAAATGGAGGAAAATGCTATCTAAATCTAGGTGGAGAAATGTTATGTCGACATTCTTGAAGAAAAAAATCTTTGTATTAGTACCTTTATAAAAAATTTACCTTGAATAAAATTTGAGATTGTAATAATCAAATAAAATCTACGCAGTACTTTTTTTCATAATTTCAATTTAAAAAATTGAATGGATGAGGCTTTTACTCGATGTAGATTCATATTAAATGATGAAATAAAACAATTTAATTTGTTAAAATGTAAATTATATATATTAAACTGAAAGCTGTGTCACGTTGTGTCGCGTGTCGCTTTCTCAAACGAGTGGAGGTGTAATGAAAAGTTTTACATGGAAATAAAAAAGTGTCTAAATATGGGATTAAACCGATAACAATTTATCCAAATTCATTAAAAACAACAAATCTATATCTTCAAAATTAAACTGTGGTAAAATTTATGTAGGTAGAACTTTTAGGAATTTTAAAACTAGAAATTCAGAACACTAACGTTATGACAACCAAAAATCCCATTCCAACCACTTAAATCAGTTATTAGCAAACCAACACACTTTCGATTCAAACTTTAAATTTTGCATCTAGAAGCTAAATCCCTAAAATTAAAACTATTAGAAACTCTTGAGATCATTCAAAACAAATATTCAGATAATTTTCTTAACGACCAAATAGATATCAACAATTCTACTTTATTAAACCTTTTTACCTAGAAAGGTCCCGGTAAGATTATTGTGAATGAATTTCCAGGTAAACTTCTTAAATATTTTGTCCTACAACCACTATGCAAAACACGCTTTTCTACACATATGTTTATACGTAAACCGATCATAAACAGTATAGAACGACAACAACTGAAGTGGTTTGGACATATGGTAAGAATGGACAACTCGAGACAAATCAAGTTGATATGGCAAACCAAACCAAAAAATAGAAGATCTAGAGGCAGGCCTAGAAGGAAATGGGATGATGTAATAGCTGGTATCCTGGGAAAAAGTAACAAGAGCTGGAAGGAAAGGAAAGAACTTGCACAAAATAGAAGAAGCTGGGTGAAATTTGTGTATAAAAACGACAGAAATACTTAAGTACAAACCTTGTATGGATAAAACACCTTAACACCTCCGGATATATTATGATTATGATTATGTTTATTCGCAAAGCAGGCCTTTTCTTAATTCTGTTGATAAACGTTGAAAAAGTAATGCGAAAAGTACACGCTATGGCACAATTAACTATACATTCTATTTATTTTCATGTATTGTAAGTTCTATCTGTTCAAAGTTCAATGTTCAAATGACTTTATAAATTACTGTATTCCTTTAATTAATAAATGTGGTTGTAGAAAAAATATTGTGTACAACTTGTACGCAAATCACTTTTCCCACTCGCTAGATTTGCGGCACTCCCCTTTTCTGCTCTCGTGGGAAAAGTGACGCTTTGCGCACTAGTTGTACAAACTTCTATAGTTAATTCCATATTTTGACACTTTTTGCTTTTTATTCCCATGTAAATGTTTGATAATATTATTGTGAATAATATTATTGTGAATAATATTATTGTTAGTTATGAAATCAAACAATTTTATTTTGTTAAATCTACATTGTAATTAAACATAAAGTGACGCGTTTCGCTAACACAGTAGCTTTATCAAACGTGTCACTTTATGTTTAATTACTATGTAGATTTTACAAAAAAAAATTGTTTGATTTCACAACTTACTATGGATCTACATCAAGTAAAAGCCTCATCTATTCATATCAATATAATTGTGAATAATATTATTGTCAAAATTTCTATTATATAAATAGTTGGCAAATATTTCTCCCTAAATTAAATATACAGTTATATATAGTTATTTTATTGCTATATTGTTTAATATTTCGGCATCGTTCGCAACAATCACGATAATAAATTTGGTCAAATTTTATGACGGCCAATAGTGTACGCTTCAGCTTACACCATATACGTAATTTTAACGAGTCGTCTGTAAAAACATCATAAAAACGTTATTTCTTCATCGGTGCCAGGTTTCTGTTTCTATTTTATATATGACAGTGGTTCACCTTAGATGCGACATTATGAAATATAAGGCAGTGGCTAATAATACGAATAGAAGGAAAATTATTTTTTTCCACAACGGACCAGAGGTAATCTGTGAATCTTGGTTCCTCCATATTAGTTAATCTATTGTAATCGATTCTAAAGAAGAACAGAAATGCAAGGGGAATTTTTTTAAAAGGGGAACAAACTGGGATTTATGTATATTTTACTCTAGGCTGGATCAAGGGCCACAGTAAATCGAAAGGTATCCACATTGCCGACTCACTAGCCAGAAAAGCAGCCTCCCAAAAACTCTTGGGACCTGCCACTTTCATTGGTCTGTCGGCGTCGGCTATGATTGACCTAATAAAGGCACACTTCCTTGAAAAGTTTAAGGGTAGATGGGACGATGCAGAAGGTTGCAGGCTTGCCAAGGAACTACTGCAGTATCTGGACAGGGAAGTAGCCAAAAAATACGTGACTATGAACAGACAGAACCTTCGGACAGCCACGGGTATTCTGACCGGTCACTGCCACCTACGAAAACACCTCTACAGATTGGGTCTGTCTGACACTTCACTTTGTAGAGGATGGGAACAGAAAGATGAGACTGTCGAACACATTCTTTGTGAATGTCCGACACTCTCTCAATTTAGGTTTTCTGTATTCGGCGAGTACAGGCTAACACAAGACAGCATGAGAGAGCTTACTTCCGGCGACGTTATCGCTTACTTCAAACAAGTAGGCTGGATGATAAGATAGAAGGAAGACTGAACCTCAGAAGGATGCACAATGGACCAATTGTGGCCTAAGTGCTGTGGGGTCACCCACCCTTTAAAATCTTACAGATACAGAGATCACTTCTATTATTGTTGACCCTGGTACAGCTTCTACAGACGCATTTGGACTTGATCTTGCCAAGGTTTTTGGAGCCTTTGGCCAATTTTATTCATTCTCTCTTCATGATATCCTTCATTAGTAAGCACGCACCAGTAGGCGAAGGACCAGTTATTTGTATCAAATTTTCTTCACAAACTCCACCTGCGTTAAAGAAACTGGACATACCGTTCAGTTACCATCTCCATCGAAAGCCAAGCTACCTTTAGGCACTTGGTTCCATAGAAGTCAATTCTAAGCTAGTATAAGATTAAATAGGAGCTTAAGCGCACTTGGAGATCATTTTATGGGAACCAAGGCACGAGAATCACACGAGCAGCGAGAAAAATAAATCCATATAAATCGCAAAGTCGACCATAAATACTTATAGCTACAAGGAAATGGTTGGCATATAAATCTCTGGGATGGTGGGACAGATGCAGGCAAGACAGTTTATTAGACCATAAAAGATCTGAGAAGGTCGCAGACGAGTAGGTCGATTTGTCACCTCATCAAATCTATTCTAATTACCATCTCCACTCAACGCCAGAGCAGGAGCTCTAGCACAATAGTTTGTCGGATAGTCAAGCAGCCATTAAAGCAATAAGCTCTTGTGTAATCAGTTCCAAAATGGCGTGGGAATGCCTAGACAAACTCAATGAACTAGGTGAGAACAATATGGATTCCATGACACATTGGAAAAGAAGGAAATAAAATGTCAGATGAACTAGCAAAGAGGGGGACTGGAATACCCTCGGAAATACATTTCTGGGGGCCCTTTTGCGGAATCAGCCCCAATGGAATATTGGAAGAAATAAGTAAAGCCGAGAAAGAGAGAAGATCTGACCATTGGAAAGATCTAGTAGTGCTTATACAATCAATCACTCTTCTGGGTGACTACAACCTGTTGAGATCAAATGAATGCATAAGTCAAAGTAAAACTGCGCTAAGAGTTTTAACAGGGATCCTAACGGGACATAGTCGCCTGAATGGGCACCTGAAAAAGCTCAAAATAGTGGAGGGAGAAGAATGCAGATTTTGTGGAATGGAAGAAGAAACCCCCATCCACATACTTTCCAACTGCACAGCACTTCAGAATCCTAGAGCACAGCACCTAGTTGATTACTGGATAGAAGAGGAACATTTACCTAAGTTGAAGTTTGCAGACATCCTAAAATTCCTCTGGGAAATGGGACTAAAGGAGCTACTAGTTTCTGAGACTATCCTCAGAAACTGAGTAGAAGTAAGGGGGCACAATAGATCTTTTAGGTCTTAGTGAATGTCACCCCAAAATACATAGTACATACATACAGTAGTTTGTTATTTTCTTTGTTTCTAAATTTATTCCCGCTGAAGTAGGTACAATAATTAATTGATTCACTAATTATTATTTTTCTCCATATTTTTTTTGGTTGATACTTTAAACAAAATTTTTTGATTTAAAAACTCATTGTGGAAAATTCTATATTAAGAAATTGTGTTGACGTTGCTTAGGTGAACTAATATATTCTATGCTGTAATAAGAGCATAGAGATCTGACGTCATTCTCTCACGTTCCCTGGACATTGACAGTAATAAAAGTGGCCAATATCCGGCGGAGATGTACCTTGCCAGCACATGGCGCTTCGCCCGGATATTGTAACTCGTAAGAGTAACTCTCGTGCATGTTCTGGACATAAAGTTGAAAGTGATCTGGACTCTAGTCGTAACCTTTATCAATTCTTGAATGTGTTGTAGCTAGTTTAATTCCGGAAAATTTATGGGTAAAAGATCGACGAAAGGTGGGTATATTTATGTGAGTATGTCCGATTTGTGATGTATTTTTTGGCACCAGAAATGTTTATAAATATTTTATCGAGCTACAGATTTAAATCTCTCTTATTTTTTCTGACTGGGAAGTTTTTTTTTTCATTAACACACTTTATATGGAGCTGCTCAAGTCTTTGCTTTGCTTATTTTTGATATTGTTTTCACTCAAAATATGAAAATATAGCATTACAAAGTATGACTCAATGTCTATTGGATGCATACTGCATGAGATGTAGCAATCCTAATTCAGATAATATATTCAACTACTTTCAATAACCTTTTCTTTTTCGCCCAATCACTTTTCTATCGCTATTCAATAAGTGTCGATTTTAAATTTAAGTTATCGCTCCGAAGCCCAAAAGGCATTTTTACGAACACTGCGAGAAAAAGCGTGACATTATCCAGAAATCAAGGCACAAGGACAATATTGGCTCCACTCCTAACGAATCTTATTGAACATTGTGTGAATATATTCTACGCCGATTCTTCTGATTCGTTTGATTAAATTCCGTAGAATGCCAACGACTTTCTTATCCACTACTATTTGGTCTTTCCAAATTTTTTGACGCTATCGACGAATGGGATTTTATGGGATAAATGTATCTGTAGAAAAAGGCTGCTGGAATTTATTCCATCAGGACTTGAAATATTTTAGTTCGCAATGAAATAAAATTATATATCGCTCATTTGAATGAAAAACTTCAAACTTTATTTGTTTATACAGTGTGACCCGTAAAATCCGCTTTTTTCAACCGATTTTGTTTTAATTTTTTTCGTTAGATTCAGTATCAAAAACAGTATTTTAGCACACATTTTCATAGCTGACAAAAAAGACAAAAGTACATTAGGCATTTTTTTTTCTTAAATATGACCATACCACTGGATTCAGAATCATCACAAATTTAAACTACCAAAATTTTGTAAAAAAAATTTTATTAACGAAAAAGTTATTATAACATGAATTTGGAAAAATTGGTATTTTCAGTAATATTTTACGTAGAATGTAGACAAAAATGGCAACATGGTTAATCGGACACATCCAGATCGCCGTATTTGCTGCTTTGTAGTGCACAAAATTAAAAAAAAGTATTTATTGAGACTGGAGAAGTGACCAAACGTATTTAAAAAAATTCCAGGCAAGAAATGACCCTATTGTCATAGACTACTTTGCCAACAATCCAAATTACACTACTCAAAACAATTATCGCATATTTTCTTAAATGTCTATATATGGTTTTAAATGAAACTAACTGTTTCTAAATGACTCCACAATATATTTGTAAAAATGTGTAAATTGCAAGTGAATTGACAATTGTTTCGATATAATTTCACTTGCAATTTACACATTTTTACAAATATATTGTGGAGTCATTTAGAAAAAGTTAGTTTCATTTAAAACCATATGATGAGTAGATTCCACGAAGTGAGGGTTTATACAGTTAACTCAATTAAATGTCTATATCTAATCAACAAATAAAAATAACCATTCCAGATTTTGTATACTCCCTATCTTCTCACGAGAACACTAAAACCCACCTACCATTCCATTTAAGAATACAACACATTATAAATAAGTCACAAATTACCTTTCCTCAAGTTTATCAGACCAACTTTGAAGCTTCGCCTCCATGGACAACTCCATTGCCTAATTTAAACCGGCAACTACTTGTATATAATAAGGAAGACACAAATCCTCAGGTTATTATAAACCACTACCATGAGATAATTTCCCTTTATCCCCCGGATTCTACCCTGATCTTCACAGATGCATCAAAAACAAATTCTGGAGTGGGAGGCGCAGTCGTTGTACCAGAAAAAGTGGAAACATTTAAATTATCGTCAGAATCGTCAGTAATGACAGGTGAACTTTATGCTCTGCATGAAGCTCTTACTTATATAAATAGTAAGGAATCAAAGAATGTTATAGTAGTAACTGACTCTGACAACTCATTACACCTGCTATCCAAAATATATGTTCAACATCCAATAGTCAAGTTAATTAAAAATCAGTTGCACCAATTAACCGACAAAAATATCACATTCCTATGGGTTCCGTCACATATAGGCATAACAGGAAATGAAACAGCTGATAAACATGCCAGGAAAGCAGCATCTGATTCAAACATAAAATCAATCTTAAAGCCACTAGCGAATGATTTAAAAATTTATTATAAGCAAGAGTGGATTAAAAAATGGACCTCAGATTGGAAACAGAAGCCTTCAAAGTTGAAAGAAATCAAACCAAATTTTGCACCATGGAATAACAACCCGCCCAGTCGCTTCTCCCAAATGATCATAACAAGAATTAGACTAGGCCACACTAGACTTACCCACGGACATCTGATCTCCAAGGATCCACCACCAGAATGTGACTTATGTGAAGAGTTGATAACCGTAAAGCACATATTTGTGGAGTGCCCTATGTATAGTAAAGAACGAACATTGTTCAACATACCGTATAATTTAAATGAAGTGTTTGGCACGTGCACCACAGAAAATATTTTAAATTATTTGAAGTGTTTGAAAATTATTCACCAATTGTAATTTGTAAATGTACATTGACCGCTAATAGCCTACATGGCGGTTTCTCTTTAAATAAAAAAAAATAAAAATAAAAATAACATTGATTTAAATATTTTTAGTCGAATAATGTCATGTTTTAAGGGATTTTACGGAGTATTGCAAAATTTACATAAAATGTAACGAAATAAAGCAACTTTTAATTTTTTAGTGTTTTATTTGTCTTAAAACCAAAGAACAAAATTAACATTACTAGCCGACCATAATGAATTTTATACTACAAAACAATAATTAATATGATTACCCCCTCCAGCTCTCACAACTGCCCTACAACGCCCATACTTAAAATAAAATTTTGAACATAAGGTTCGGGAATTCTATCCCATTCCTCTATAAGAGCTTCAGACAATTGTTCCAAAGTTTCAAGTGGAGTTAATCTCCCTCTAACGGCTCTTCCAAGTGCATCCCACATATGTTCAACTGGACTTAAGTCAGGTGACCTTGCTGGCCAATCCATGACATCAATGTCGGAATCACATACTCTTGAAGGATATCATTAATGTACCTTTCAGCATTCAAAGTACCGTGTTGTAAAATATGGAGATCAGTGCGTCCACGAAAGTTTATTCCTCCCCAAACTATCATGCCTCCTCCACCGTATACATCCAACTGACGAATGTCACCCTGTACAAATCGGGTTCCAGGTCTTCTATACACCCTTACACGACGGTCATTTGTTGACTGGACTCGTCGGTGAACAAGACCGTATGCCAATCAGCTGCTCTCCAGTTCAGGTGTTCCCTGGCGAAGGCTAATCTGCATACGCAGTGTTGCCTGGTGAGTCGTGGTCCCGTTGCTGGTCGTCTTGGCCTTAAGTCAGATTCTCTCAATCTGTTTCTAACCGTTTGATCACTGATCCTAGCCTGGTAAGTTCTTCTTAGGGCATTTTGTAAGTTCCTAGCTGTAGTTGAACGGTTTCTTAAAGTTTGCAAAAGCAAAAATCGATCCTGTGCTGCAGTTGTGACCCTAATACGGCCTTGGCCAGGACGTCTTGAGAATGCCTCAGTCTCCCTATACCGCATTAACACTCTACTTATTGACGACTGTTGTTATCATTCATATCTCTAATTTCATCCAATTAATAACTTCGTACGTTCGTTCAACTAAACGAATAATCGCGCCATTGATAACGAACAACATAAAAACCCATATCTGCCGGAATTTGCATGAAAAAGATCTATGTTTTTAGTACTAAAAACCATAGTTTACCAATTTTATGAATAAAGTCCTTTGTACAGAGTTTTCAAAATATGCAAAAATTGTGTTGAGTAGTGTATTAAGCATAATTTTACATTACTTTCAGAAGCTATAACTCCAGAACAGGTTGAGTTATCGGCTTCGAATTTTTTCTGTGCAATATGTTTGAGTCCTGGTTTTTGTTCACCATGTTGCCATTTCAAAAATTTGCCTAAATTATACGTAAAAAATTAATGAAGATACCACTTTTTCCAAATTCGTGTTGTAATAACTTTGTTGTTAATAAAAATTTTTTCATAACATTCTACTAGTTTACATTTGTGATGATTCTGAATCCAGTGGTATAGTTATATTTGAGAAAAAAAAATGCCTAATGTACTTTTGTCTTTTTTGGAAAAGAAAAATGTACATAGAGGGCCTTGAAAATAGTAATTAAGCTATGAAAATTTGTGCAAAAATACTGTTTTTGATACTGAATCTAACAAAAAAAACTAGATCAAAATCGGTTGAGAAATGCGGATTTTAACAGGGGTGCTTCCAAACGAAATGGGTCACACTGTATATAACGTATTAACACATTTCTAAGTTTATTCAAATTTTTATACTGGAATTTGACTCAACAAGTATATCTGAAAATTCTAGAGAATGAAATTAATCCTTGAAATACTTAAGGATCATCCTGATGACCATGGCTAGGAAATAAATTTCCAGCAGTATGGTACTCTTCTCCACTATTGTACACTGGTGATACTTGCCTGTAGCTTAGTACGAGTAAGCGCACATTTTGAGTGGCATAGGATATGCTCCTTTTGCTCTTCTGAACATGGCTTCTTCTGTCAACTTTGCTTAAGCTTACTGCACCCTATTAACATACCTATAACCTCCAATAAACTATTTTGGCTGCTTCTTTCACGGTTAGATTCTCTACAAAAGCTTTTATGGATCATAAAATAATGTAGTGAGTACGGGTTAAATTATTGTTCACCTAAAAGCAATTATTTCTATCGTATTGTGATTTTGCACTCTAATCGCATCTTGCACTTGAATATTATATATTTTGTGACTCATCTATGAATAAAGCAAATCTGTAGAAATGTACAGCCCTTCGCTAACCTTCTGTAATTCCTAAATTGATTTTTTTCTTTGTCAATAACACAAATGGATTGAATAGTATGAATTATGGTCCATATTTGTGTCTCACTACAGCTACACTTCAAGAGGGTAACTAACTACTTAGGTTAGATTGTCAACGGGGGAGAATAGATGGTTATGGTTTAAGGTAAGTTAACTTTATTTCGAGACATTTTGGGGGATCTCGAACAAATAAATCAAGACTTAATCCTATAGTGTACTGCTATTGTATTGTTTAGCAAAGTGCTACTTATATTACTAAGACAAGGAATAAAAAATCTCACATTTATTTTCATTTCGGACTTTAATTCGGTACTTTATACACAGTCATATATAATCGGTAGTTCACCAAGTAGTTCATCCCTTGTAACGATAGAATATCTATCGTTATTTTTTGTATCTACTTCCATCATTAACTTTCATTTTTTTCAAACCCTTTTTCTACGCCTTTGTATATAAAGCAAATATCCCTATACCCCTTTTCTACATTCCTCCGTTCTGAAAAAATGTGAAAATAAAAACAAAATTGTTTTCAAATTGCACACGTCCCTACCCATTGTTCTAAGATTTATGACCTTTTCTGTTGTTATTTCTATGCCGCTTTTCTGTTTGATGTGGGACACATGTTCATTTTAACCACTTTTAAAGCATTTGTCCGTTAATTATTTGCCCCGCCTCCAGTTCATAATTCAGCAAATCAGGGTTGTTTATAACCGGCAATTTTCTTTTCTCGCGGTATTTTTTGAGGGGTCTTCTATTAACTGTTCCTATTTTTCAATTTTTTCGACCCTCTTATCGATTGTCAGCGA
>CAJUYI010000674.1:34610-47590 GCA_910591695.1 Galerucella pusilla | reverse complement strand
AAAGCGAGACATCGATATTTGGCATCACAGTAATAAAAAGAGTGTTGGCTGGGCTAGTTGCCAATATTGCAGCCACATATTGGACTAAAAATATTGCCCGTTTAGAAGATGCTTTATAATAAGGGATTCAGGATGAGAATTTAAAAATTGGTTGCGATTAAACTGAGAAATAGTTGACAATGGGCTTGGGGAGTAAAGTGACATTTCAATCAAAATTTTCCTTCACGCACACTGTAATTTTGGTACAATTTTCTTAGTGTAGGAACATATTCATTCGTGAGTTGAATCGTAGGGTCCTAGATGAGGCAACGAAAGGTAACAATGTAATGTGCCATTAACAGTGAATCTGAATTGGCTTTGTAGTTGCGACGATTTGCAAAGAAGGGTGCGAATAGATGGGTGAACATCCTTGTTGCTTGCTACATTCTCTCCCCAGGGAACTTTTTCCATATACCTACTTCTCCGTTCTCCATTATCCAAAACGTTTCCACCGGTGCGGTCTAGTGCCGTGAATACATACGTATATATGTATATATATGCTTTCTCTTTTTACATCTATGGATTGTCCCAATGGAGAAATACTTGGAATGCAATTTATCAGTTGTTTTCTTACAATTTATACTTAGAGTAATCTTAACTGATTAGTATTATGTAAGAAAATATGTTGGAAAAATAGTAAATTTGGACTTATTTAATTAAGAACACTTCCAACTCTAGAATCTGGAGATGCCTATGAAGAACTGTGAAGGTCTTTTATATTCTTCGAATTTTAACGTTTCAAATATTCTATAGTTTGGCAAGTTTATCTAGAGCTACGGGGCATCGGCAAGAGGCTAGGAAACATGGCGCATATCTGTCATAAACGTACAAATGGCGTACGGACCTATTTTACCAAGTAAAATTGAAAATACAAAGGTCACTGACAATACCAACGCCACTGGATAAATCAATACCAGTCAATTGACGAAGTGAGAGGGAAGAACATACGCACGCGCTTGCCAATAAGAAGTCAGCTTTCGATAAAAATCACCAATTATTTACAGGGTGATCATTTGAATTCCGACACATTTTATGAGCCAATAACTTGGAAACCGATTAAGATATCTAGAGGCGGTTTTGATTGAACGGATTCAGGAATCAAGAATTTTTTTTTCACATATATGGTTTCATAGCAATTTAAGGTGTTCTTAAGGAGCAGATTATCTTTAAAAGATAGACTGCAATTCGTTGACTACAGTAATTCCGTACATTTTTGTCAGCGCATAACTTCTTAACTAGTCATGACATCGAGAAGCTAAACATAAGAAATCATAAGAAACGTAATAGAGAATATTCAACCACAAATATTGAGAGACTCTTTTTCAAATCTTCAACTACGCTTGCATAAATATATTAACATGAATGGTGGGCATATTCTACAACTTTTGTATTAAAGAATTGAGCACATACCTTCATATAATTTTGTACTTTTTTTTGTATTTTGTTTTCAATAAATTGTTCTGTTTGACCTGTTTCCAACAACAATAACTTAAACCATATATGATGTCAAAAAAAAAGGTTTTTTCTGGAGTCTAGGGAACAAATACTTAATTGGCAACAGCGTGAGAAAAATTTCTAATTCCTGAGGCCGTTTAGCTTCTCGATGTCATGACTAGTTCAGAAGTTATGCGCTGACAAAATGTACGGAATTGCAGGCTATCTTTTAAAGATAATCTGCTCCTTAAGACCACCTTAAATTGCTATAAAACCATATATTTTGAAAAAGTAGGAGCTTCAGCTTCTTCGACGGTATAAAAACATACAGGGTGCTTCATTTAAAATGTCTAAGTTGTTGATCTCCAAAAGACCCAAGTTTTTTCCTGTAGTCTAAGGAAGAAATACAAAATTGGCAAGAGCGTGAAAAAAAATTTCTCAATTCCTAAAGCCGTTCACTCAAAACCGCATCTCGATATCTTGATCAGTTTCCAAGTTATGGGCTCATAAAATGTGTCGGAATTCGAATGATCACCCTGTACATAATTAGGAGGGTGTGGTAATTATGGTTTTCGTACAACGCTGCCAGAGCTTGAAGAAGCCCATAAAAATTTGGAAAGTGTTCATTTTTTAATATTCATAAATTGAAGAAATAATGTTAATTGAAAAAATCCAAGGAAACAAGCACATTAAAGAATTAACGTTTAATCATATTGTTAATAATTAAAAGTCCCTTTTCTAATTATTATCACCACATACTTAGCACTTTAGCTTTTTCATAGTTAAACGTGGCAGTATCGAATGTTTTCGACTGCATTCCTTTCACGACTTCAGCTAAACTTGCCAAAGTATACTGCGATGTACAATCTGTATTTATACTCATTCTGAATCGTAGTGCAATAGTTATTTTTATTCGCTGTATGCAAATCTATTCTTCACATAATTTTTCCAGTACGTGTGAAACTTGGAGAAATCATGTACAGTACGTATACAGCTCCTTGTCAGCTGTTTTAGTCCCTTCACGTCTCCATGGATGATGGATAACTTTCAAGGGGTATCAATTAAGATTAGCTTGAACAATACCTATTCGACTAGAGAGCCGTGAATGGTATATAGATGGCGTCCGTACGTTTTGAAAAAAGAGATTCTTGATCTTACGGTTTTACTGACGTTGAAGGTTACGTAAATGTTTGTTGCTAAATTCACATCTTATTATCGATTGGATTAACATCGAAGTTGATAACCGCTAGTACGCAACTTTTATGCAAAAATCAAGAACTTTGGAAAGTGATCGAAAACATTATTCTAAAATATTTGAAAATACATTTTTAGGTACAAAAACATAATTTATTTTTGCGCAACCCTTGTAATTCATTACGATTATGGATGATGGTATTCATCCAACAGGCAAAAGCTCCAGATCATTGTGTATAAGCCGCTTCTCACGGCTACAGGAGCACTTTACTGTATTGAATTTGGGCGGTGTTTCGAGGGTTTTTGCCCATCTAGCCTAGGAAATATATATCGCCTTCATCTAGACAAAAACGCCTTTTCTGTACTCCGATGAGTTGCACTCCGAGTTTGTTGGTTGTTGTGGAAAAGCTCAGCGGTATATTACCGTGTCGACGGTGAAGTATGGAAAGCGGAAGTAAGATTGATCGATACTCTTCTTTTTAGTTTAAAACTGGATTTTTTATGGAAATTTTCATTTATTATCTGATCAATTTCATTGAGTGAATGTTATTTGAAAAAAAGGAAACGTAAACAAATCGATATAATCGAGATTCTAAGTATTAAAATGGTATGAAATCAACTTAATCAACTAGAATGTTATACAGGGTGTCCCATCGTATCAAAAACTTGGGATAGAGAGAATAAAAAAAATAATAAAGAGGCAACCATTTGTAGTTCCCAACTTCAGAACCCTAATGTTCATCTTTTTGGCACAAAATGTTTTTTTTACTAGCGTGCGGAAATGTCCACTTTTCCGCACTCATTTCAGTGAATTTTTCAAGTTTTTGGGGAGTATTTTTTTTTCCAAGGAGCCGTCCCTTCGCCGGTACCACCTCAGCCTCCTAGGCTTATTATGGATACCTACTCCTAGAGTTCTGACTACAACCTATTCAGCCATTCCGTTCCCTGTATTAGCTCATACAGGGAGCTTTTCTGATGGTTCTTTTATAAATTTCTCCCCATGCATTTACCTGGTCGTATTCTTTCAGTGTTTATTGTGTTGTTCTTTCAACCACTCTTTTAACCATGACCTCGTTAAGCATCTGGGGATGTCCACATCAGGTTCGGGTCCGTTCATCAGAGCTGACGATCCTACTCTTGCGAGTTCGTCAGCTTTTTCATTGCCTGCGATTCCTTTATGACCTGGGACCCACTCCAGTGTTACACTGTTCCGAGTCGCCAATCTTCTAAGCTCTTCGCCGCATTCCCATACTAGCCGAGATGTCACCCTATAGCTCTGAAGTGCTTTAAGGGCAGCTTGACTGTCACTGTAGATCCTGATCTGCCTGTTGTTGTAGTCTCTCATATTATTTACCATTGCACATGCAAGTATTGCATAGACCTCTGCTTGAAATACAGAAGCGTATTTGCCAAGCGAGACGATCCCTTCATATTTGCTCGTCTTGCTGTATATGCCCGCTCCGGTGCCGAGTTCATTTTTTGATCCGTCTGTATACCAGATCAGTTCATTCGCTCTACTAAGTGTTAGTACGTTCCCTTCCTCCAGCTCCTTTCGATATTTGATGACAATCTCGAAGTTCTTGCGAAAGATATATTTGGTGGTCATGTGGTCTGTTGGCATTTTAAAAATGTCATCATTAACATGCCTTATCCCTGTGTGTCCTCTCTCATGTGCCACGTCATGGTCTGATGCTTTTTCCAGTCGGGTTAGTGCTGCCCTTGCTTCGCACATTATGACACAATGTAGCGGAGGAAGGTCTAGCATTGTCTCCAGTGCCGCTGTAGGAGTAGACCTCATTGCCTCTGTAATGCCAATGCATGCAAGTCTTTGGACCTTGCTAAGTTTTAGCATAGCAGAGGATTGTCTGATCTTTGGCCACCATACCAGAGATGCATATGTGATCCTGGGAATGACAATCATTTTGTACAGCAAGTGTACCATGCTGGGTCTAAGTCCCCATTTATTGCCGTAAGTGCGTCTTTTGGGGAGTATACTGACATTTGAATATTTAAAATATATATTTGTATGATTGTGTAGTTTATCAAATGACTAGAAAATTAATAAATTCATTATAATTCTGCTATAATTTCCAATAAAAAAAAACTTATTCTTCAATCATTTTTCAATGGCCCTGGTATAAGCCTCATCAAAAGAATGTCAAATAATAATAAATAATTTGTTGATATGTATTCAATAAGAAATGTTAATGTTTGGGTCTTTTCCGCATGCTAGTAGAAAAAATAGTGTACCTAAAACGTGCGTAAAGTGACTTTTCCGCACGCGATTGCTGGCCGAACTCGCTAGAGCGTCGTTCAGCCATCTGCAATAGCGTACGGAAAAGTATCACTTTCCGCACTAGTTAGGTAAACTACAATATTGATTATTTCATTCAGAGATGGCTGCACCTATAAAATTGCATGATTGAAGTCACATGATATGTACTATGACCGATTTTTCCAATACCACACTAAATTTCAGAACTTTTTTTTTTCTAATTGTCTCCCAAGAATAACCTGTACAACCTTATGAAGGACATTACTTCTCCCCGATGATCCTTCATTTGTTAATTGAAAAAATATATTTTTAACGCCCTGATATGGCAGTTTTGTTTTTGCTTCACCAATAATAACAGAAAGGAAGGAAGGAAGGATTGTGGTTAACCTAGTATTTTCAACCATACATCTCATTCTGAAGGAATGTCACTTCCGTTAACATTGTCGATCGACACCATTCGACATAATGTGGACACGGCTTTAGAAACAACGCAGCATCCCTGGGGCTAAATTATTATCATCGGAGGCAATCTCATAATCGTTATGAATTCAGAGTATTGTGAATAATACCCAGTATGTCCCCTCCCGAAATACTTACCAAAAATAGAGTTCCAAGTAGGTAAAGGTTTCAAAATTGATGAATCAAAGGAATAAAAAATTTTTGTGGCGCTGGCACCATCTAGTTTTTATTTAAACATATTTATATACAATCAGTAACATTCTGTTGAAAAAATTAATTTTTCTTTCAATTTTAAAAACAATTAGCTTCCAACAAAGATTATGACCAGTAATCATCTAGCTAGATAGAAGTGTAGCATATTAATCTATAGGGAACAAAAAAAAGTGACAAAAATAATATTATTTAATAATGTCGGGTTGTATAAGCAGCAACATTATTTTTTGCATTTATTATGCTTACCCCGTCTCAGATGAAAGGTGTAATTTGATAACAGGCAATTAGTTAAATGCAATCATTTATCAAACGCAGGACATGCTGACTCCTTATTAGAGTGTAATTAAATTTCGACATAATTTTCAGAAGGGTCAGTTTCTGAATGGTCTCAGCTTCGGCCCCTGTTAATTTTACGTGAGGAAATAAATGATAGTCTCTAGTTCGCAAACGACGACTGCCAGGCTTTATTCCAGTTCCCGATCCCTTAAATTAACGGTTGAGAGTTGAAAGCATTCTAACTTTATTAAAATAATTATGCAGGTTCGAATGTTCTCCAAAATAAAGCGATAGGTTGTATGTGTTTTGAAACGTGGACCCTTTTTCCGATTAGTCGGATTATCTGTGGTCATGTTTTAAATTCAACTACTTAAACCAACTAAGTTAAGTAATATGGAACGTGCACTTCACTGGATTCTATTTCTAGTAGACTATCATATCGCTGGAATGTCATAAAATGAAATATCTCATTTCACATTTTGCCACAGATATGATCTACTATGAATGGACCTTAATAAAAATTTGATAACAAAATTTTGCAGTCTTAAACTTCAAAATAATTTTTGATTGTCTAGTTGTCAAATTTTTTCTGTTGTGTCAGTTAGGGATAAAAATTCATTTCTACTTATTTTTTCTTGACAACGGTAGCTGGAACGCTACCGAAACGTTGAAATAAAGAATTTAAAAATATTGTGGTTTAATTTCCCAAGAAATTGAAAAAAGAATGAATAATATACCACAAGGAACATACAGAAGATATTTTTGTGTATAGATGTCCTATGTTAAGGCACAACAAGATCACTATTTCGTGAACTGTTTGTTTTGAAATAATCGTTATAGTTAGCTCTGACGTTATTGGTGGACCTTTTTCAGGAATGTCGCAATCTATACATCTTATATTTCTCCATTTTATTCGATTTCTTGCAATGTTGTTCCAATCCTCTAATCCTATCTATTCCAAGTCTTTTTTAACAGCATCCATACGTATCTTCCTAGGTCGTTCACTTTTTCTTACCAACTTCTCCTCCAAGAAGCATTTTCTTCACACACCTTTCGTCATCCATCTCACCCACATGGCCTAACCATCGGAGCCGCTCTGCTTCAATTTTTCTTGTAATGCATGATGCCCTTTACATGACTTGGATTTCTTTGTTCGTTCTTCTCCACTGCCACGCATCCTTAATTCCTCCATAAATGTTTCTTATAATCTTCCGTTCCTACTTTCATTCTTTATATTCAATATTGTATGATCTAAGTCTAAGTGGTTCTTCTTAATAAGGCTCTGCTGGCTCTCAGCATTCTTTTGTATATTTCCACATTTTCATCGCTTTTATCTGTCACTGCTACTCCCAGATATTCTCAGTGACTTACTTTTTGAAACAAATAGTTTCGAGCTTTGGTTGGGAGGCGCCAATTTTTTAAAATTTAGTTTCTTCTCCATTGAAATAAAGGTCGTACTGTCTCGATACATTTTCCAGATTTCCGAAGATTTGCTTCAGTTCTTTTTGTGATCTTGTTATTAATGCATTGTCGTCTGCATAAGCTTGGTGTTTTTTTTTATTGGTATACTATCACTTTTGGATCTACTAAGATGTTTCTTATTATACCTTCTGGCACCAGATTGAATGGAACTGTTGATTCCCTCGTCTTAAACCTATATTTACATCAAATGTCCTGGATAAAGTGCCTTCCATCATAACGTTGACTTATTCCAAATACTCATTTGAAATTTTCTACTACTACATTTTAAAGTTCCCTACAATAATAATATCATCTTGTAACAGTAAAATATGGATTTAATAAATTGTATTGTAGAATCCCCAGAATAAAATTTTTCAATTTTAACTTTTATTTTCCATTCCAAGATTTCCTACATATAAAAGTTTGTTTCTAGTGGGAAAACGAAATACGACTTGCACGTGTCTTTTGATATCGAAGGGACGAATATAAAGAAGCCCCCTACCCCATTTTCAATACCTATATATTCCTGCTACGTGTGTGTGTAACCTATGTCCGGTGGCCAGTGTCTCTTACCGCATATCGGTATTTTTATTAGGCAAAGTGTCTCCCAGGATCGCTTCGAAGGCCGCAGGCTGCTCTGTGTGGATAAGGGTCGAACCGTTGGATGTATATGTATGCATATATAGGCTGCCTCCGGTGCCTGCTAAGGAGGCGGTCATTTATTGCTTGGACCACTTGCGGCGATTCTACCGTTTCTTTTATCAGAGTCGGCACAAACTACTTTATATAAAATGAAACTTTTTGCTCCCAACATCAATATTATTCATCGAAAAATACGTTATAAGTTGAATTATTTAAGTTTTATAAATTTTCAATTATACCTTATAATTTTTGTAGTAGATTGTTTTACTTTTACCAAGCAATTATTAATTGAATTCCAGGAAACCGCAATATCATTGATATTTTTTTAACAAAGAATATAATTTCAAAGTGGTTTATAGAAGAATTCCACGCCAATGGTTTCTATTGAAAAATATCCAATATGCGAGAGAGACCAATCATCTTGAGCCGAGCGTACCTCTGAAGCGGAAAAACAACCGTATTATCCACCGCTTATGAAGCCTTCGTCGGTCCATTTACTGCATTGTTGCTTTCTACTTATAAATACCTACTTTATATCGAAATTCGAAAACGGCGAATACTTTAAAGACCGCCAGTCGGGTCTCTTTAAATTAATCGCAAATGAAATTCTTCCGAAGAGTATTAGATAAACGATATAAGGGATATTAGGAGAGAAAATTTTCCAAGGAGGGAATTATAAAAACCTATACTGCTTTTGAATTTCTACCGGGTGGAGCAGATATCGCTACCGTATATTCTACAAAAAACAGGTCTTAAAATTTTTCTTCATAGGAGGAGACAAGCTAAAAACTGTTTCTAGAGAATTCACCTGGCTACTACTACCACTGTCTTCCTAAAGTTATAAGATGAATAATGTCTATCCAAGAGATATTCAGGAACTTGATAATACAGTTGATCTGGTCAAGGCGACCGAGTACGTCTTGTATAATATATTGTTTCTCCTGTGCGTACAGGACGATCTTCCTTGGACATCAGGTCGCCATGTGTAAAAAAGTTGTATGGCCAATTTTGAGAATTCTTAAAATGGTAACCCTCCATCTTCTTTGTAAGAGAATGAAGGGCTATCAAAATTGGATCCGATCTCATTCAGGTGGATGCACACATTGCTAATGTTTTTAGTGGAGGGTCGTTATATTATACACATAGATTCAAAAGTTTTGCATCACCCTAAATCTCCATTATAAATGGATCAGAGATTAATCAAATAATTAGTTTCAATAAAAAAAACGTGTATATTTGTCAAAAATTTTTATTATCCAATAATAAACTTGCTTTAAACATAAAAAGTATTCTTAGACATTAAATAAATTAAATACAAATTAATTCTTTTTAAAGAAAAGGTTAAGTGAGAACCTGCATGAGAACTTTTAATAAAGAGTATTTCCACCTCTAGAATTTATGCAAACTTGAAGTCGCCTGCCCATGCTGTTTACCAAATTATTGATATTCTGTTGAGGAATATTTCGCCATTCTTCTTGGGCCGCAGCGCGCAATAGTCTCAGGTGAGGATGTAGAATTTCTCTGAGATACCTATCACCAGTCATCGTTCCCTCCACATGAATTAATTCTGAGCGATCATTTAACATGATACCAGCCCAAAACATAGCAATTTCTACTCTGAAGGGCGACACGGGGCGAGCATGGGCAAGCTGAGCAACTCGATGGCTATCTCGTACCAAACAAATCCTTGTCTCGTCGGAAAAAACACCGAATTCCAAAATTCTTCAGGCAATGCCGCGTGTTCTTGAGCCCACTGTAGTCGGCGAACTCTGTGCTCAGGTTGTAGTCTAGGCACTCTTATTGTTCGACGACACCTCAAACCTGTCGCAAGTATTCGTCTTCGTAATGTCGAGATCTATAATTGAGCTCCCAACGCATGTCTCATATCTGTTTGGAGTGCTGGTATTGCCATGGTCGGGTTTCTTCGGATAGTTAAGGGGATATAGCGGTTCTGCCGCTGATTAGTAACACGCCTTCTACCGCTTCTAGGTCTATCACGAAGAGAATTGGTCTGGAGATACCGGTTCCATACACGAGACACATCACTTTGCCAAACGACAACTCTGTTTGCCACGAACCTTTGAGAATGACCTTCTTCAACTAAAGCCACTATTCTTGCACGGTCAATCTCACTTATGACTTGACGATTCATGTTTGCATTTAAAATCGTAAAAATCAAATGCCTCGAATGTTAAAATGATAGCACCAAAAATGTTATCTTACAAAAAAAACTGTGAAAATCTGTGTATTGCAAAAAATATGGAACATATTGAAATGGTAAACATTGATAAACAAGCCAACAAAAAATTGTTAGCTCAAAAAAATTCCTTCGCATCTGAAGAAGGTGATGCAAAACTTTTGAATCTATGTGTATGTTGGGAAATACTCTGTTAGAGGATGTAAGGAAAGATATAAACCAAACCATTAAATAACAGTTGTGGCCAAATAAGGAAAGTCACCGGTCACTGGTACCCTAGCGAAGCAATTAGATATTGGGAGGAACCTGTCAGTTGTGCATGGAATATGAGAGGACAGCCTCAAACATTATCTCCGAATGTAAAGCACTGTCTTATTGGAGATATAGACTCCTAAGGATTTTTCCAAAAAGACCTCATGAAAAAAGTGTTGAGCCTGACAGGGTCTTTTCACTAATCAATCAATCAAGGAAGGATCTTTTTCTTAAATGAATCAATGATTTCTGTTTAACTGCAACATACTTTCTGTGACGATACATGGTAGGGGATCTCTGAAGGCGCGAGGGTGTTGCCACATACGGAGTCCCGTCAGTACTAAATTTTCTAATTTAGTTAAAACTGTAACGCTAGTGGTAGTTGCAGATTCTTTCACATATATCAGCGCTGACATCCTAACGAGTTTTCTATGAACCTAACCTGACAACTGCAGACCAACGTTTCACGACGTGTATTGTGAGTTTGTCCGGTTTTCGTTTTTAAAAACTATTTTGCTTATTTGTGTGTGTGTGTTGAGTATTCGTAGTTGGTTTTTATTGTAAATGGTGGGACCTTTATTTTAAGAGACAATGTCGAGAATATGTATTATGAAAGACTGTAATGTGAGGTGCACCCGGTAAGCTCTATCTTTATAAAAAACATGTTTCATTAAATGAAAAGTGACAGAAGTAGTTATTCTTCCATACAGCTTTGAACTTCCCAGCATTGTTGTTGAATTCCTAACATTTATTTTTCTTCATGTTTGTCATTGAAATATGTAAAAAAACGTTTCATTTATTGTATATGTAAGATGTAATTTTCTACTGAATAAAGACACTATTGAGTTTCTCCTATAAAAAGAGTTTTTTATTTTCTATTACAAACATAATTATTAACAAAATCCTACCTGTAAAAAGAGAAACGACATTAAATGTCTATTATTCCAGTCTTTTCTCTAATTACAATTTATATTAATTCTCACAATAAAATTATGACATAATATTTTTCCACTGTCAAACATTCACAAGTATGTCGGTGTCATTTCTATCAACACTCGCCATGATAGAGCGGGTGAATAAAAACAAGGTTGAGGAAATATAAGGTATTTTCTTACATATATACTTTCTTTATTCAAAAAAAAATACCTATAAACTTGATGATTATTGCTTTATTTTTCTCACTTCATGCATTATATACTCCATTTTTTGACATTTCATTTAATTTTACTTGACTATTTGATTGTTATTATTGTAATATCAACCTAAATTAAATATTAAAAAATGGACCATAATGTCATTTTGCAATAAAAGTAAAATTACAGTAATTTTGAATATGCCGCCAAGAACTTTAAAATTACAGGAATCTTCTTTTTCGGCTGTTAGCGAAGTTCACAAACATCTGATTTGTGTTAGAGGTACTGACGGGACTCTCAAGGTGGTGCCACCCGTACAAATAGAGGGCGCCACGGGTCAGTTTTTCCATCTATAAGAATTTTTTTTATGTATGTGACGATATCAAAATTTGACTGCAACATAGCCTGAATTTTTTTTCTGTTCTACTGACTTGGGTGAAATTGTAATCAATATTTAATTTCAAATTTGAAAAACAATCTTTTCAATTTTCCGAGTTTTTTTTGTCCACTTTTATTTTGGAGTGAAAGAATCTTTTAAGTAGAAATACGTGAACTTAAAGCTGAAAAATCTCACCCTCGCCCTATCTAAACAATGTGCCAATTCGCGGCGGGGTGTCAATACGTGTTAATTCTTTGAAAATTCGTAAGTAATAAATTGCTCAATAAAAGGTTTCACCTAGGCTTTTTTTTACAAGAAAACTCCATTAAGCGAAGCACGTAGAAATAATGAAAGCGTCCCATTTCCTGCAAAGATCTATCGAGGACTCTTCTCATTGTCACGCAAAGAACTAAAGACCCTTTAATTGAAAAATCTTTTTTTCTTCCATCGCCACCTTCTCTTTTTTTTCAATCAAAATAATTGCTTTTTATATAGAAAATATAATCTACATTTTGATACCTTTTCTTCAGAGACGAACTCAAGATGAAATCAAATGTTTTTTTTTCAAATATAGCCATAGTTGGCCACTATAGGATTTAGATCAGGGCTCTAAGCTGGCCAAAATATTGGTTGAGTATTTTTGTATGCGATCGCTAGTGAAATGCGCTTCATGAAAAATAATTATTATACCTTTCTGTATCTGTATCTGTGAGAATTTGAAGGGAGGGTGACTCCACAGCACTTGGGCCACAATTGGCCCATTGTGAATCCTTCTGAGCTTCAGACTTCCTTCTAGCTGGTCATCCATCCTACTTGTTTGAAGTGAGCGATAACGTCGCCGGAAGTAAGCTCCCTTATGCTGGCTTGTCTTAACCTGTACTCGCCGAATACAGAAAATCTAAATTGAGAGAGTGTCGGACATTCACAAAGAATGTGTACGACAGTCTCATCTTCCTTTTCACATCCTATACAAAGTAAAGTGTCAGACAGACCCAGTGGCTGTCCGAAGGTTCTGTCTGTTCATAG
>CAJUYI010000674.1:0-29610 GCA_910591695.1 Galerucella pusilla | reverse complement strand
TTTTTTTTTCTGGCATTTAGTTTTTATATCTCTACCTCCTGCCTGGTTGGATACACACAAGCACATGTGTTATGCACCTTTTTAGTCTTCAGTTCCGTGTGGTTGTATCGTAGGTATTTGTGAGAACAAGTGTTTGGAATTATTTTCTTTCCACTACTAACAGATTTGAAACTAACTTGATCATTTAACATTTAACATATTAACTACGTGGAGGCTTTCCTTAATAATTATCAAATTAAATACAACAATGTAACAAATTTCACAACAGAAATAAAGTATTTATTAGTTGACGGGTTTCACAAATAACATTTGCATCGTCATGAATAAATTATAGAAATTCTTAGGACGCAAATGTTGCAAGGTGGAGTTTACACAAATGTTGAAAGGTGTAATGCAACTGATCACAACATGTTTAAGTCTCAGATAATTATAGTTCCTAAGAATTCAAGTAGTAGGTATTTGGTAATAACGGGCCTGTGCCTGTAATGTTGTCTATCTGCGTTAACTCTTGTCCAGCATTATTAGGCTGGACTGAAAAATGGTATATTATACACCAAGGTGGTAAAGACTATTATTATTAACCGAGCACCAAAATATTTCGCGAGTGGCTTTGCCCCAAGCGCAATAAGGTGCGAGGCCTATAAATGTCTTCACCACCATGCTGTATATACAATTTTTTCCACTACCAGCCAAATTTAATACAAAAATTAAAAATAATTCACAAACGCACAACGAGAAGCGTTTACCCCGTCATCTGACTTACAAGTACACTGTCAGTTTTCGATATATTATAAACGTACTCGTCATGTCATCAGTCATTTCTGGTTGAGCGCGAATTTTAAACTAATGGCATTTTTATTCAAATAATTTTATCTATCTTGGTAGGTAATTTCAAGCAGCAAATAATATGTTCGCCAAGGTATATAGCCCGAGAAGTTGTTGTCTTTTCTATTTTTTCTTGTCTTCTACCGATTGGTTTATCGACCAGTTTCCATTTTTATGCCCACGAAGGAATTTAAAACATCTACATTACAATCGATAACTTCTTTCGAACATACGTGTGCCGCCTCCGAAATCTACATAACTATTTCGTTTAGCCGAAATATTTATGCAGGCAAAGACATACAAACTAATAAATTTCTCCTCGAATGATAATTTACTCTCCTCCGAAAGCGGAGACCGTATATAGAGATATCCATGTATATGACATCGCATCTCTCACTATTCAAATTTCTGGGAGTTTACCTTCGGAAGTTCGGCGTAAGTTTGGCAGAAACGCAGACGAAACTCCCGGACATTATTCCCGCATCCTATCACAACCAAACACGGCCAATATGCAAATTTGCAGGCCAAAATCGACGTCTCAGTACCTGCATCGGTCAGCTATGTCAACAATCCATTACGCGCTTCTCTTGGTCCCGCGGACGTTTAGGGTTGGAGTGTGGGTTGGGGATGTACACATCTTTACATCCCTTAACATCTACTAACATTCGTGATTATTTGTTGAAAATGCAAATTTTAGTCTCTGACATAAAAATGTTTTATCAAGCAAGTGAGTATACGAGGAATATTCAATGGTATGTATGTATGTATGTCTGTATTTTGGGGTAACCTTCACTGAGACATAAAAAATCTATTGTGTCCCCTTACTTCTACGTAGTTTCTGAGGAGAGTCTCAGAAACTAGTAGCTCCCCTAGTCCTTTTTCCCGTAGGAATTTTAGGATGTCAGCAGGCTTCAACTTAAGTGAATGTTCCTCTTCTATCCAGTAATCTCCCAGGTGCTGTGCTCTAGGATTATGGAGTGATGTGCAGTTGGAAATTATGTGGATGGAGGTTTCTTTTTCCATGCCACAAACACTGCATTCTTCTTCCCCCACTATTTTGACCATTCAGGCGACAATGTCCCGTTAGGATACCTGTTAAAACTCTTAGCGCAGTTTTACTATGACATGCATTAATTTGATCTCAACAGGTTGTAGTCACCCAGAAGAATCTTTGATTGTATAAGCCGTACTAGATCTTCACAATGGTCGGATCTCCTCTTTTTTCGGCTTTACCTATTCCTTCCAATATTTCTTTGGGGCTGATTCCGCAAAAGGGTTCAGGCCCCCTGAAATGTATTTCAGTCCCCCTCTTTGCTAGTTCATCTGATATTTCATTTCCTTCTATTCCAGTGTGTCCTGGAATCCATAGTAAGGTGACTATATTGTTCTCGCCTAGTTTATTGGGCATTCCCACACCATTTTGGAACTGATTACACAAGAGCTCAGTGCTTTAATGGCTGCTTGACTATCCGACATTATGATAAGCCTTTGTCTTTTGTATTATCCATCAATATTGAACTGGGCGCACTTTCTTATGGCGTGGATTTCCGCTTGAAAGATACTTGGGGTTTTTCACAAGCATTCAGAGTGTTTGGTTCCTGGCCCGAATACTCCTTTCCCAGTTCATATTCAATGGTGAATTTTAGATGTAATGAAACCGGCAAATTTAATACAGTAGGATTAAGTAACTTGCGTTACAAACCAACATACACCTGTGTTGTACGTTAGCATCACCATGAACAGGTGGAAGTCCGGTCCTTTGGGAGCTGCTAAAATAGTCGTATGGAAACTACATGTTTCACTGGGATGATGTTTATTAAATAACTTAACTAATTACACTATTTCTGACAAGGCCGGTACTTAAGCCTGTCATATAATATGAACAAAACATAATATAGATGATTGGCAATGAACTATATTGAAGGCGAATTTATTAATGTGAAACTTATTGGTGTGAATGCCCACTTGTATACTTCATCGGCATATATACCTCTTCCCTAGGTTAACTATCCTTTTACGTGATCTCTCACTGCTACGTTAATGATCTATTTACTATTTGACAACTATAAAACAATCAATAACTACATTGTTTTTGAAATAGAAATGAATGAACATTGAATTATTTAATAATAAACAATTTCAATGAATTTAATTCTTGGTTTTCTTCTTATGTAATGCCAAAAGTGAATCTAATATGAAGCGTGTAAAAACTGAAATACTATTAAGACAAAAATTACCAGAAATTGTCAATGGATCAAGAAATAGACAATCCTTAACCAGGTTCAAGAGCAAGGGAGAGGCAGATATACTAGCCCAGATAGCACAAACACGTTTCAAAGACATCTTAAAGACGTTTGTTCACGATGTTCATGACGTTTCGAAGATGTCCGCTAATATCCAAAATATGTTTTGAAGACGTCTTTAGGACGTACATTGTTACAAAACAAGGCGTCTTTGGGACATCCATTTTTGTACGTCTTTAAGACACACAGTTTTGGACGTGTTTATATACCGTCTTTTTACTTGATGAAAATAAATGCCCTTTTATCTAATTACACAAAATTGTATTATATTTATGACTCTTTTTTAAATAATTTAGCTTATAACTATGAGTGAAATATTATTTCCACTTTCAAAGTGTTTAGATTTAGAAGTGGGTTTCATTGAAAAATTTTACTTTCCACTTCTAGATACAGTTCTCCTGACTTTTCTCTTTTCTCCATAATATTCAACAACTATCTGATCTGAGTCCATTGTTAGGTTAGTTCCAAATGTTGATTCATATGATTCTCATGTTAAAGGATGACATGAATAGGAAGTGTATGTCTGTGTCGCCCTCTACCTTTCAAGTGCTCAACAATTTAGTGATGCTGGAGACTTGTCCCATTAAAAAATGCTGAAATTGTTGAACGTCCACATTACCAACATATTTAAAACGTCTTTAAAACATCCCTACCAAGACGTTTTAAACTTGTCGTAAGAAGGACGTCTTAAAAGCGTCCGATTTACGTACCAGGACGTTTGGACCAAAGTAAGACATGATCTGGACGTCTTTGAGATGTAGTGTGCTATCTGGGAGGGCAAGAAGGGGCATGACGTGCTCTCATTGTTCTAGGACCTGTCTGTGGTATAGCGCCTAAATTGAGATGGACCAGAGAGTTCATCAGAGAACCTACTGAGCTGGAATCGGTGAACAACCAGGGTTCTGGCTGGGCTTCTAACCAGGCACTGTAGACTCAGGCGGAGGAATTTCACCACACAAACTTACTGTGTTACTGTGAAGGACTGGCAGGACGAAAATTTTTGACTAGAGTGATGAAAAAACCACAAACCTTCAAGTATATATAGAAGTGGTTTGTCCTACGGAGCTTAGGAATAAGGTCGGGTCTAGACAAGAAAAATTGATGGCAATAATAAAGATGGTATCCATTTTTCACCTCAATATTATTCCAACCATATTTACAGCGTCTAATTTTTGTTTTCCAATTACACGACTAATTTCAGTCACAATTTCCTCAAATTCAAGTGTGGTAACTTCAGTTGAATATGTTGAAGAGGCAAATCCTTCCCCATATCTCGTCCGCTTTTGAATTCTCTGTCTTACTCATACGCAGATGCTTTTTTAATAAAGTAGCTTCATTGGTAGCCTTAATTCACGACCAGATTTGTATGACGTCGCGAACAAAACCTCTTACCTTGGATATTGTTCTTTTGTAAAAATCGTAAAAGATACTTAAGATAAACAATGTAGAGTACTGAGAACAAACTAAATGACAAATAGTGGTAGTTTAACTGTTTGCATATATATTTTATTATTTCTGGTTGTTGTCAAAACATTATTTCAAAAATAATTGCCCCACTACACAGAAGCTACTTAAGCGTTTAGGTAGGACTTGTAAGCTTGATTTAAGTATTAAGGCTATTTCTGGACGGCCAAAAATTGTCAAAGTTTAAAGGGATTCTCAGGAATATAATTTCCAGAAAAAACGTTTAACAGCGAACACATCGATAAATAAAACAGGTTACGGCCGCTTATTTTAAAATAAAATTCTCTCACATAAAGAGATAATTCTAAATTTATTATCAAATAATTTTTTTTCACTTATATACGAGAGTGTGCGGTGTTAAAATCATCCAGTAAAGTTGTGTTTCTGTGGCGGAGCACCATTAATAAACCTATTAATTCCAAAACCAAAATCCGAATAAAATCCGATGGCTGGATAAAAAAAGGACTAAAACCTGATGCTGTATCCTTTATTCCGTACAATCGCAGCGTATTAATTGTTTAATATCTTATGGAACACGTGTTTAAGCTCCCTATAGGGATTTACTTTGTAGATGTTAATTGCCCCGTACACTTTACGTACTCCACTGATTTATTATTCTTTTCGCTGGCGGTTTGGAAATCTGAATTTTGGTTTTGCGCAATTTTATGGATTTAATAAAATTTGTTTTTAACTCCAATATTTACGATTTTGTTAGTGGTTTATATACGAACACATAACAATTTGTTCTTATACGTATTTTAATTTTCTAACAAAATTAGCTCATCCCAAATTTAGTATCCAGAAAACTGGAAAAATAGATTCTTAATGATACAAAAAAAAGATATTAATATCGTTTTTTTCTTGTCCAAATTTATTGGGGACGTTTTGGCGCGTGAGCAAGATTTCATTGATTCTTTTGACAAAACTGTACATGTGACAACTGCGCCAATAGATTAATCAAATTCACATGCACAATCAATTGAGGATATCTGTAGGCTTTAACTCAGTGAAATGTCCCTCATCTATCTAATAGTCTGCATTCTGTACGGATTCTTCCGATCGTCGGTGTTCCCGTGTGATACCCATCCAAGTATTAACCGCGCTCGATACTGCTTCACTGTAATTATCGCATCAGGTGCGTTCCATTACAGTGCTGGGTCGACGCCAAATAGATTGATTAATTAGTTCGGTTCAGATCGAGTGTTCGGGCCAGGAACCAAACACTCTGAAAGCTTGTGAAAAACCCCAAGTATCTTTCAAGCGAAAATTCACGACAGAAGAAAGTGCGCCCAGTTCAATATTGATGAGGGATACAGAAGACAAAGGATTATCATGATGTCGGATAGTCAAGCAGCCATTAAAGCACTGAGAGCTCTTGTGTAATCAGTTCCAAAATGGTGTGGAAATGCTAGACAAACTCAATGAACTAGGCGAGAACAATAACTGTGGATTCCAAGACACACTGGAATAGGAGGAAATGAAATAGAAGATGAACTAGCAAAGAAGGGGACTGAAATACCTTTCTGGGGGCCTGAACCCTTTTGCGGAATCAGCCCCAATGTAATATTGGAAGAAATAGGTGAAGCTGAGAAAAAGAGATCTGACCATTGGAAAGATCTAGTAGGGCTTATACAATCAAATATTCTTCCGGATGACTACAACATGTTGAGATCAAATGAATGCATAAGTCAAAGTGAAACTGCGCTAAGAGTTTAACAGGGATCCTAACGGGACATTGTCGCCTGAATAGGCACCTGAAAAAGCTCAAAATAGTGGAGGAAGAAGAATGCAGATTTTGTGGCATGGAAGAAGAAACCTCCGTCCACATACTTTCCAACTGCACAGCACTTCAGAATCCTAGAGCACAGCACCTGGGAGATCACTGGATAGGAAAGGAACATTCACCTAAGTTGAAGCCTGCAGACATCCTAAAATTCCTCCGGGAAATAGTACTAAAGGATTTACTAGTTTCTGAGACCCTCCTCAGAAACTAAGTAGAAGGAGTCACAATAGATCTTTCAGGTTTCAGTGAATGCCACCTCAAAATACATACATACATACATAGCTCGGCACCACCAGTCAGAGGCTTTGATAGCGTAGATTTCTTCCTGGAATGCTTTTCCATGATCCTCGGCTTTTTCTTTGCTATTTACATACTTGTGTAACCTTGACAACGATTATCCAGTCCATTAAGAACAACTATAAAAGTGAACAAAAGTATTTTTTTCGAAAAAGGTAATAGTTTTTGTAAGAAAATTTCAGTATCGATTTCAAATTGAATTATATATTACTCGGGAAAACACTTAAGTTACAAAAGAATTTCCACGAAGTGGACATCACAATGGCATTATCTCGGAGTTCTTTTTTACATCGAATCTTACCACAGCTCGTGTTTGTGCATTTTTATGTGACTGTTGGGAAACTTTCTGAAATAATATTTTTAGTTCTTTGAACGGTGACAGGAGTATTTTCGATGTCTTGGTCGGTCGACCGGCCCGAATGAGATTTTCATCGGAATTGTCATAAAAGAATATACAGGGACGTACTCGTATGTTTAAGTTCATTTGCTTAAAACTATCAGCAATACAACAAATGAGTCTAGACTGGTAAAAAACTGCAAAGAATTCCTTAATAGTCTGGAAAGAGACAACGCAGCTTAGGGCAATTGTATGATTCTACTTTGAAAAATCTCACTTTTTCTGCTCTTTTCTTCTGTAATTTTCACCTCTAATCCAACAAAAATTTTATCTCCAATTCCTCCAACTCTTCAGTACTGAAGAATTTTCGAAAATATTATTTTTTTATTATGTTCAAAGCAAATATCGTTGTTACATTTTATATAGATTGAAATAAAAGCACGATTAGTAATAATAACGTATAAAATACAACTATTAACATATACCACACTTGTATGGTATTAAAATCTGCGAATTACAATGGATTTCGAAAATAGTTTACAGCCTCATTACTTTATTATTATCGTATTAAGCTTTGCATTGACACGATCGATTTTATATGTGTATCCATAACGTTTTATAACCAACATATTTTGTAAGATAATCAATTCATACAAATGGTAGATATATTTTAGGTAAAATGGAAATATATCAATAATAATGGTCAGCCAAAAGTTAGGGCATATTTCCACCTATTCTTGTTCATTTATTTAAACTTTTTCCTTATGAGTGTTTGTTATCTTCTCGTGGCTAGAACCAAGAAAAGACTAATGAAAGCAGTATAAGCTAATAATAAATGAAGACAAAACAAAATATATGCGAGAAGGGAAAGATACCAGAACAATGATACTCACTCCAGAATGAAAAATTACAATTACATCTAAAAGACAAACTAGTGAAGACAAGATAAAAGAAGGAACATTGAAAGTACACCAAACTCTTGGCATAAATAAGAAACCATTAATATCTAAATCGATCAGCGGAAAAACAAAGATGAAAATCTACAAGACTTTGATTAGACCAGTCATTACTTACCCACTCGATACAACAACTATAAACAGAAAAGGAGAAGAAGATCTAAAAATACTTGAAAGGAAAATATTGAGAAGATAAAGAAGATTGAAAAGAAGCAGGTGAAGGAAGTATAGTTCGATGGAATGGATGACACACATTATAAGAAGAGCACCAACGGAAATATTGAAGAGCATAAGACCACGAAGCAGATGGTGGGATCAAGTAGAGGAAGATATAAAAGCCTTGAATATCAGAGACTTGGAAACAAAATTCAGAGACAAAAGAAAATAGAAAACTGCAATAAAAGAGGCCAGGAGAGATAAAATATTAAAGTCGTACTGGTATAAGAGGATTAAACACAGCTCTATTGAGCTAGCCATAATCCCTCGGGATTAGGCGGCCATAATGATGATGATCCTTAAATAATAAATGATGCAACACTTGAAATTTTGCTTCTTTTTGATTTAGAATAACTCTTTCAATCTTTAACCGATTAAAATGATTTTTTTGGCAAATATAGGAAATTCATTAAAATTATCACAACCAATTTTAATTTTTGGAAAATAAATGAAGCAATTTATTATACCGGGTGAAACGAAACAATATTTATGTAACATAAATTATAAACATCCTGTGGGTTAAACTAAAGGCTACCGGTTTTTTCTTTGCAAGTGATTAGAAAGATTTATTAATTCTCGATATATTTTTTCTATTTATTCCAATATCTCTCTGTTTATAAAAGAGAACTTTACAATTTTTGCGATATTTTAAGAATTAGAAAATTATTCACATTAATGCATCAATGATTAAATTAATATTAAACATAAACAAGTAACAAATTAATAACACGTACCTAATACTTTCTCGTGCTCTTGGGTTGCTTTTAAATTATTGATTGTCTGATATTAACTTACGTCGCAAAAATATTTTAAAAATCAAATCAACTTTACAAAAATTCAAAATGCTTGTGATAATTTTAAGAAATTTCCTACAATGCGTCGACAAAAAATTATTTATTGGTTAAAACTTGAAAGATTTCTTCTTAATCAAAATTAAGCAGAATTTTAAGTGTATTATTAATTTTGTTTGTAAGTTTATATCAAATAAATTATAACTTGAATCGGATCTTCCGTAAAAACTACATACTCCGACAGAGAAAATGATATTTCTGACTGTTTATGACCGTACAAAACTGGACAGAATTACCCAAACTGTCTAGAACCACCCAGTACAGTTGAACAGGATTTTGCATACAAAATGTGCTCATCAATATGACGGAAACGGAGTATAGAGGAATAAATTTCTCTAATTAACAACTTTTACTTCCTTTTTTGTTCTCTTAAATGGAAGAACCGTATTTTAAACAGCAAATGTGTTAAAAATGCAAAATAATTTGGTTCTTTTTCAAAAAAGAAAACCAATAATATAATGATATAAAACTAAATTAATGTACCCCAGTTTAAAACTCCAAAACTTCCACGTCATTATCCTAATATTTATAACAAAACTTTTCTGGGACGGTTTCATTTATTTTTCAACTTTAAAATTAATACGGTTTGTATCTAATATAGTTATGATTATTTATCACCCTAGTTTTTGGTTCACCTCTACGGTCTTCGGTCTCGGACAAGTTAGCTTTTAATAAAGAATTACTGTGGAGACCTACAAGACGTGCTCTCTTGAGAAGGGCATAACTTCGCTTATAAAGAGAAACACATTGTACCTTAGAGGAATTTCAGAGAATTGCCAACATGTTGACCGGCGTTTCTCGGCTCCAACAACATCTTGCTAGGTCAAAGAATAATCTAGCTAGAGGGTAGTCGGAGATATGTAGTAGAAGCTGCCGTAGGACTAACGTTTATATATTGTCCCTTTGAGATTTGGCCACTAACAAATTTACCTTTATATAGAACAATGTTGAGAAAAGTGCCGGCTTTTATTTCAGGTAAGTATACAAGGGAGTATTGGCCGGGAGGGAGTCCCTAAACTCGTCTCTGAGCAGGTACAGTTTTTTCACGATCTAAAAAACTGACCTGACCTAAATGGGGATAATGACATGCAATAAAGCCCTATCGTCATATTTATTTTCCTTTTCATCATATTATGTAGGTATAGTGTGGCTCTGCACGGTAAATGCGGAAAGTTTTATGGTTTTATTGCATCTCAAGCCTAAGTCAAGTCAATCCTACCCTGAATTTGTTTCCTTGCAAATTACAGTGATCTAATGACAGCTTAATTCATCACCGAGCAAGGGATTATAATTTCTGGTAATATTTTTTTAAATTTGGGCAACTAGTGAATAGATAGCAAGATTTTATTGAAAGTTGAATTTAGTTTATAGTCTGGTTCACATGTACGATTTTAATCAAAATTTGTCATTCGATTCGTATTGTTATGCAGATAGTTTTAGGAAAAAATCCGAAAGGGGCCGATAAAAATTGCAAAAGCTATGAACAATATAGTAAAAAAAAGTGGGGGTTTAGTTTTTTTTTTAATATCTCGAAAACTATTAAATATTTTCGAAATTAAAAACAAGATCTAAAAAGAAGATTCAATTTACTAAAAAAAAGTTCCGACTCCCGGAACTGCAAATCCAATATTTATAATTTTTACAGAGCCCTGAAAATAGTACCAAAAACGGGTAGTCTCACTTTCACGCGCGCTCCGTCACCCTGACATAGTAATTTAAAAAATTATTTAAACATATTAAATATTAATATTAAGGAATAATAAAATATATGTACTATTGGGATACATAAATAAACAATGATCCGCGGTAAAAAAAAATTTATCCCAATTTTTCCATTATTTATCCATTTGTTAATTAGCAACTTTTTCTACATTGAATGTTAACAGAAAAACCGCGATAATTATTAAACTAAAACCTTAAGATTTTTTTTACTTTCTGGAGTTATTCTTAATAGGCTAACAAATAGATTATCGTTGGAAAAATTGAAAAATTTTGATTTTCCACTTTATTATTAACTATTGAAAATAGGTAAAAATTACAAAAAAGTAATTAACTAATTTTTTTTTATATCCTGAATGATTCGATTTTGAAATATTGGAAGGTACATAAAAATATTTTTATTTTATTTTTTATCACCATTGTTTAAAAAATTGTTATAAACAAATGCATTGTTTATGAGCAAATCAAAAAAGTTTTTTCCCAATCTATTGGTTGATACAATTTATGATTTTTAAAGAAAAAACGGTTTCTCAAAAAAATTTATTTATTGCTAAAAGATGCGTTTGTTAATTAATAATCCATTTTTGCGACTAAATATTAAAATTAAGAAACCATTTTTTCTCTAAAAATCATAAATTCTATTGCTCTTTCGAATTATAGAAAAAAATTCTTGATTAATTTTTCATTTGTTTATTTAATAAACAATTTGTTATAAACAAATTATTTTTTTCCGTATATTTTTCTTAAATATGTACTTTTAAATAATTTTTGAAATAACTTTGAAAATATGGCAGATGCGGCAATAGTACGTCAAGTCTTTTTTATTAACCATCAATTAAGTAACAGCTTAAGATTTTAATTACTGTAATTTTTATCGGCCCCTTTCGGGTTTTTTCCTTAAACTATCTGCATAACAATCCGAATCGAAAGACACCTTGATCGTAATTTTCGGTGAATATACAAAAATTTTGATTAAAATCGTATATATGTGAACCATACTATTACACCCAGCCTCCATTCTAAGATAATAATAAGTATAGGTACTGGTGAAAAAAGACAGTATGGAAAGCTTTGGAAGTTTTAGTGAACGTGGAAAACAAAGGTGTTTAGTTGCTCCTAAAAATATGAGCGATGACTCATTCGATTTGGAGTAACATAAAGAGAAATGTTTCGAAAGCTATTAATATTTAATACATTTTTAAAAAGGATCCTTAGAGAAGAGGAAATTTCCAATATAAAAGTTCTGACTCTCGCAAATCTATCTCTATTATTTCTAATTTTAATTACAAATTACAAAATGCTCTTGAACTTCCCGGTTTATTATAAACTAAATGGAATGTTTAAATAATTGTCTTAAAAATGTTTCGCAATCACATCAATACTTTGTTTATAATAAGTAATATAAGTTAGCAGAATATGGAAAATTCTTCGTGTAAATGATAAGGTTCGAAGAATGTACTTTTGTCCCATTTTCCCGATCACATTTTTCAAAATCGACAGCGAAGTATAAAGTAACAAATGTATGCCTTTCTTATTTTTCTCCTTATTATTACATATCTTTCATCGTTGCCTATCTATATCGGATTACTTTTAAGCTTTTCTGTCAAAAAAAAACTTAATTCGTAGACAGGTCAAAATATGTATGTATTTTTTCGTGACAGTCGCTCGCTTCAGCCTTTTCTATAACTTCTACTCACGATGACACATGTTGTGATCAAATATCACTCCAGATAAGCTTCAGGAAAGTTGTTAATGGCCCTATGTGTTGTTGGCCTCATATTACTGCCTTAATGGATGGCTTGTTTTTCTGAAGTGCCTTAAAATTAATTATTGGTAAAAAATTTCTTTCAACCATTAATTTTTGGGAACCGGTGTTGTTTTTTGCGTCTGCACTGTGACAGTATAGTGTATACCTAACCTATCATGGGGAAGGCGACACTTGTGTAAATATTTCTTGTTACTTTTTATTAGGAATAATAAGATGAAGTTATTTTTAAATATTCTATGTCACGAATCGGGTGTATCATTAATAATTAAGGGGTGAAAATGGAAAAGAAAGTCAAACGATCTCGTTAGGGATCTTTTTTTGACTCTGACTCACTGACGGAAAATAATTTTGTGTTACTTCATTTTATAAATATACACTCACGAACAAAATTATTGCATATTTTATTTTAGGTCTTTACTTCTTTTCCCTTTATCACTATTGTGATTTCGGTTGATAAATCTGTTACATTAGAGTCTTTTACGTTATTATTTATCAAATTAATTACATATTTAATCTTCACAACATATTCGTGAAAAAATTAGTGAAGTGGCCTGTTTTTGATAATAACGTTTAATTAGGAAAGAACAACAACATGGACACGATATATTGGTTTAAGACAAAATTATAACAATTTAGTACTTAGTATTTTCTCCTCTAGCTCTAACGATAGCCTGCATCCTCCTAGGCATGCTGCGTAAAAGATCTTTGATGGTTTCTTGTGGTATTCGATTCCATTCTTCCTGTGCAGCAATCCTCAATTCTGCAATTGAGTTAGGAGCTGGATTCCGTGCTCGAATATTTCTTTTTAGGATGTTCCATACATGTTCTATGGGATTTTCGTCAGGACTGTATGGTGGCCACCCTAGCTTCGCAATCCCGACATCCTCAATCTACTGGTTTACTGTTCTTGCGGCATGGGCACGGGCATTATCGTGCTTTAGCACAAAGTTATCATATCCAATAAAGCCGACATATGGTATAACATGCAAGGATGTTGCGTATGTACCAGTCAGCATTCATCCTCAAATTCACTTCAATGAGCTCCGTGCGACTCTCCAATGAAATGCCAGCCCATAGCATAATGGAACCACCACCAAAGCTAAGATTATGTGCAAGATTACATTCTGCGAAACGTTCTCCTGGCCTTCTGTACACTCGACTACGTCCATCAGGCTTCCATAATTGTTTTCTTGTTTCGTCTGTAAAAAGAACTTTTCCCCATTGATGTTCATTCCAGTAAGCATGTGCTCTTGCAAATTGTAACCGTCCGATTTTATGGCGTGGAAGAAGCCGAGGAACTCTAGCAGGACGTCTTGGCTTTAAACCGACCTCCTTAAGTCTCCTTATTATTGTTTTGGTAGAAACATTGACTTGCTTTGCATTTAGTATTTGATTTTTTAGATGCGGAGCAGTAAGTGTACGATTTCGCAAAGATTGAATTCTTAAATATTGCTCATCCCTTGGCGTTGTACATCTTTCACGTCCTTGACCAGGCCGCCTTTTGTATCCTCCAGTCTCATTGTAACGTTTTAGTACGCGAGAAACAGTCGATTGATGGACATTCAATCTCTGTGCAATGTCTTCTTGTCTGTACCCCTCACTGATTAAACAAAAAATTTTAACCGAGACTAACTCATTGAAACAAGGCATTTTACTAACTGAAACTACAGATTAAAGAAATAATACACTGAAAATGTCATTCTGACACTGCTAAATAAAGGGAAACCACTGTTTTAGTCGTCAAGGCACAATATGCTACATTTATAGTTTTCCGCTAATTTAACGTTATCGCTTATTCAGTTATAAAAGCTATGTCTATACATTACTCTATCTGTAATAAATTGCAAAATACGTAGAACACTCCAATGTAACAGACTTAGCAACCGAAATCACAAAAGTGCTTAAGGGAAAATAAATAAAGACCTAAAATAAAATATGCAATAATTTTGTGCGTGAGTGTATAATAAATAACGCAATTGTTAAATTATTCACACAATATTGTAATAATACATATTTATGTATAGTAACAATTACACAAGGAAGTTTGAAAACGTTTAAGCTCACAATGTGCATTCATGGTGCGGACGGACTGTGTCCAAGTTGCTTTGAGAAATTCAGCGAGTAAACATCTACGTACAGTCTAGTTTCTCAAGTCTCGGAGACAAAATTTTAAATAGTCAAACACTGGAAGTTATAGCTAATGTTAATGTGATAACACGCTTCACTTAAATATGACAATTTTCACAGAAAACTGTAATTAAGAAAGTAATATTCAAATTCAAATAATTTTCTGGTTAATGTGTGGTCGTTTTCATATAATAAGTCCATTATCATATCCATCAAACAACAATAACCAACATGATCCTATACAAACATCGAATAATAAATATATTTTGTAACCGTTGACCTGAACTGAGAGCATTTCTCCCTAAGATCCGATAATGACCACCCACCGGCGTTAGGTATACATGCTATCAGACCGTCTTTGTATCCTTGTATCCCTATACTCTCTCTGTCTCTGAAAAAGCCACATCATCAATCAGAACCGAGTAAAATGTCCACCTTCAAATAAGGGGTGGCTGCTATTCTAGATTCTAGAGGGTCTTTCCAATCAACCTGCCTAAGACCTGTTTCGGAGGCTGTGGTTCATATAACGATAGTGTTACGACATAATTGTTAATTTTTTTTATACACATAGTTTTTGATGATTTAAATAAAAGTTTTCTACAAAGTTTCCTCTATATTCATTTGTTTAGTTAAATAATTCAGTCAAGGTCATGTATCGGCCATTATTCTATCAGGTAAAAAATAATCGGATGTGGGATGGCAGTTCTGAGTATTTTACATCAGCTGGAACATGTTGGGTGTTACTAACAAAGATCAGGTGTGGTAGACAATCCCTACATATCTTTTTCCTTTTATACAGGATGGTAATAAAAAAGTTTTTCGAAGAACTCAATAATTAGGTGCAGTTTCCTACAATTTTTAACGGAAGCTTATACTGCAAACGCCAAACTTGATGGCGATCCCGCGCCCATGCGCACAAACTCATTTTCAATGTTATCTCCAACTACAGCTCTTGCAAGATATATAAATGCTCTGTACTGAGGCGTATCATTAACTGTCCTCCAATTGATGGTTTTATTTGACGCCATATTGCGGTGGATCGATTGTAGTGCTATCTAGCGGCACGTATTGAAAGTAGGTACAAGGTGGAAAACTGGGAAATCAGAAACTGTGATTAGTGTACAGCTATCTACTTTTAACTCATTTAGTAATGTCAATGTTGCCATGTTTCAATTATAAACTAACTAGATATTTCAGAGTTCCTGTAAAAAACCAAGACGCACACCTTAAATATGTTTGTGGATTATGAATATTATGTTTATATATTATATGATTATAGAAACATGTATATATATTGGGATTCCGCTGCTAAATATATTAAAAAATTGGTAAAGACTTCTCACCGGTAGGTACTAAGAGAAAGAATTGGACGAGCATGTAACAGGTATCGCTAATAGCTTGCCCGTTTTGCCCGAATAGTCCCACCTGCCTATAAAATAGGATTCTCTCGTATTAACTTGAACAATTTGCTTCACCGGAAATATATTATTTAAACAACATAAACAGGATTATTTTTCCACTGACATAAATACAATTCTTCAAATACCACAATAACAATTCCAGCAGAGTTAAAAAATGTCTCCATCAATTTTTTAGACGTTCACCTTGTATTTTACGTTACAGCCATCTTATGCATCTCTTCCAGGTAAAAAGCTCACAGATGTGGGCGTCTTTATGTCATTCACTTCGAAATACTTGTCTCGAATGATAGGTAGGTATAAGCCAACAAAAAATATGTTCAAGGATACAAGAATACACAATACAGGTTGTCTCTGACACGACCAAAAAAAAGGGACAAGAGATAAACAGGTTACGACTCATAAAAGAAAGATTTTACCAATTTGGATCAACGATTATTCATATTTATTCATGTGGATTTAATATTTTTTATTCCTGTTATCATTTTGTCAATATTACATAGCCACCGTATCAAAATAATCACTTTCAATCAAATCCACTACATACACTCCCCCTATAGCGACTAACCCAATGAATCGTATTCGTAGTAGCACAGGTAATTCCTTTAGGTGAATCAGACACGGGAAATCCCTCCCAGCGTGGGTGGAATCCAACAGGTTGTTGGCAATTGGGATGGAAGCAGGTGGAGCCAGGTAAAGGCCAGGTAGATATGCAAGACTCCATCTAAACTTGAATAAATTGTTGATTGTTTTTTAAATGATTTTGGATGTTTTCTTCTAGTAAGTGGAATAGGTTGGAGAAAATGAAAATGTATAAATCAGTAATTACTTATTTTCCGAGTTGACGTTAGTAAAAACCTCTCAATCTCAGACGCTAATCAATATTTTGTCACATTCTTCTTTCAGTTTTAAGTCCATTTTCCACGGTGCGAATTGACGCTGCAACTTGGCGTTTTTTTGTTCGTTGGGCGCCGCGTCGGTCGCATGAATTAGTCGCTGCGCCTTGGTAACTTTTCTGGTGGATTTTGTCGCACTAACCCAAAATTTCTATTAGCCGGTCCGCTCTGACATTGCTGTCACAGTCAATCAAGTTGGCAACACGTTACGTTTTCCCTATGCCTGGATAAGTTGCAGCAACAAACTATCGATATGCTGGTTGTACTTTTTCTGGCAGCGATTTGGCCCAGCAACAAGTCTCTGTGACTTTACGCAACGTGAAAAATGAACTTTACTCACGGTAAAATTTCCCAACAAAAACGTTGGTAGATTTTTCTTGGAACTTTTTAGCTCACTAGAACGCCTATTTAACAAACATATAACAGCCGATTTCATAATGAATAACTAAAGTCCACTTTACCGAAAGGAGACTTTACACTAAAGTCCCCTTTAAAGTAGTTGTTGCCGTCATTTGGTGCCATAATGAATATTAAAGTGTCCTTTCCATAAAGTATCTTTTAAGTAACTTTTAAAGTGTTGGTTAACCTGGAATTCTTGGATTTTGACATGAAATAGAAAGATCTGTCATATTTGACTCGTTTTTCCGTTCCTGTCTAAATAAATGAGGTTAAGTTTTGTTATAAGTGGTGGCGTTTGTATTATTTGCGAAAGCGATTTATTTGGAAAAAAATGGGAAATTTTAAAAAATAATAAGAAAGTTCGCTTCTCAAATTTTTCTTGGGAAGATGAAATGAAATTGATTCAAAAAATTGAAAAATTTAAGCATATTTTAGAATACAAAACTACTAATGAAGTTAGTAATGCAGAAAAGGTACTGTATTACAACTAAAAGAAACTTTTTGTATGCATTTTATTCATTGTAGAATGAAAGCTTATATATAATGAAAATTAAATAAAGGTTTTTGTCAATTCTATTATTGGTCATTGTATACAAAACAATTCTATGGATTTCACAGCTTTCTTATTAGTAGGTGAAGCGATTTGTTCTTCTATTTCATTTAGTAGATATACAAAACAGTTAGTTTTTTTGAGCGATAAAAGTCGAGCTCATCATATTTTTCGAAACAGTCTGTTCTTTTCCTATACACTTTTGGTCTTTTAATATAAATAAATACTTCATCAGACGAACTTGAACTAGAGCTAGAGGTTTGAAAATTATTCTAAACTAACACAAAACTAGCAAACGTCATGGTTATATTGTAGTTAAATGACACTTTAGAGTCGAGAAATCGACACTTTAACCTTAAAGGATACTTTGAGTTTAGCATACCTACTTTAAATTGGTTATGAAATCAATAATATGTATTAAAGTATCCTTTAAACTTGAAGTATCCTTTATGTTTTATTACTTATATAACTTATCTTTATTTTTATTTTTGGCTCTTTTGCATTTTTGAGCCAGAAGTAGCTCCCGCGCTGACCTAAGACATATGCTATTCGATTTCTCGACAAAAAAATATAGAAGAATTGAAAAGTTTGAAAATTATTCAGTACAAAATTATGATTATCATTGCACACCGGCGTACTGAACGTCCTGGACCCTCATGAGGATCAGTCAGTGCAAAGATGTCTTTTCCGCCAGTTCCTTGGTGTGAGACCGGGTTTTCTGTTCCGTGGATGAACGAGTCGAGTAGTTATAGATGATGACGACTTATTACTATTATATTCGTTAACAGAAAGAAGTAAATGCATCACTTGATGCATGATCTGGAGCTGGATGAAGATAGGTTCAGAACTTATTTTAGATTAACTCCCGATCAGTTTGAAGAAGTATTGTCAATGATCGATGTTGATATCAGAAAAAACCGACACTAACAATAGAGAGGCAATTACTAGTAAAGAGAGACGCTGTGTTTTTCATAACCTGGTCCCTGTATATTTCTAGGGCTGTGTCCCAGATTACAGGATGATCACGATCTTCCTCCAACAACGCTTCCATGGTACAAACGCACAAAACACCAGCAGCAACAAACACGCTGAGATGTCGCGGGTTTCTGAAGTGTCCATTGCGCATGCGCTAGGCCGTGGACGGGCTGGACGTTTGTAGAAAATCACTCGCCGAGCAATCCTCCGGAAACCGCCAAGGACTCACCGTCTCACTTGATAGCATAGGCAGCGATTTATTTTGACAAAAACGTACTAAACGTCCAGGACGTTCAGTACGCCGGAGTGCAAAGGCAAATATTACAGAATAAAAATATAAGATGTTTCACTCGTTCGAATTTATCGCGTAAAGCACCGATGCCGCTGGTGATTTGGATGGTGACTTGGATGGTACAGTACGTCGCTATGTCCTTACTTGCAATAATTAATTTGGCATATTATACGGGACGTCGCCCGTCAAGCGTTGTTATTTTAGAACGGTGTTTATTGGTTGTTCGTGTTTTATATTTATGTTGTATAGATTTTTTTAATTTATTTATTAATTGTTGAAATGAGCAAAAAAACGTATTAATATTTTTCTCTTTAATAGCAAAGCTTAAACACTAAATATTTTGTGATATTTGTTAATACAAAATTACGGATTTATTTTTATAATAAGGATATTAACAAGTACATCAAGCAAGAAAACACAAAAATTCAATTCTATAGCTAACCAATGGGGAATTGGTCAGTTCCTTTTGAACGAATTTACTAAATTTTCTTTTCATCATCCATGTAAACGATTTCCTTTCAAATATTATGCAAGTCTCTATACCAGAGTCCGTATATATTTTACTCTCAAATGTATATTGAAATATTTGAAAAACAATAGATTAAATTTAACACATAAACCAATCTCCAAACTTGGTAATTTACAACATTTATAAAATTTTTTAATAAAGGTATCCTGCAGCTGCTTCTCTTTTTACTGTTTTAATCTTGTCAATCCAAAAAATACGCGTTATTTAAAGATAAAAATTTAAGATTTAGTGGCCCTATTATTCTGGCGGCTAATGAGTATATTCAATTGAATTTGTGATAAATATCTGCTAGACTATCAATAAGTATCACAAAATTACCAAGATGCTGGATAAAAACTGTGAATTGATTCATTTTAAAAATTCAAGTTTATTTTTCACTTACCTTTTCAAATTCATATCCCGAACATTTTTCGAAATAATTAACATTTAAAAATAAACCTTTGTGATAAAGAATCCTATTAATTTAAATATATATATTTCTCTAATTACCCCTGTATAGCTTAAAATAAAATAAGCTTTTCGAACTTCTCTGGTATCTACCGGTCTCGTTATTGACAACAAAAGCGAGTCGTAAACATAATTCATGAGAGCGGCGTCCGTTTGGGACAGCAACTTGAATCAAACCGCCCTGGAGTGAAACATCTTATATTTTTATTCTGTAATCTTTGGCAAAGGCCTTTGTTTCTCCCGTTATACTTATTGCCCAGGGTCCATCGTTATGTTGATATTAGATCTGACGTGTTATAACCATATTTCTGTCGATTTTCTATAAAAAGCTACCTGAAATAATATGTTGTTTCCATGTAGCTGCTGTCAGATGACAGTTACGAAACTAGCCCAAGAGTTTTACCCCTACCAAATATTGTTGACTCAAGTTTCCATTTAAAAAAAAATATCCTATTTAATTCAATTGTTTTTGACACAACTGTAAATTAAAATAAACAATAATTAAATTAATTTCCTCTTTAGAAATTCATTTATTTAACTGGTAACATTATTTTGGATTAATTCCGTTGGACTAAGCTCGTATCCGTGTACAAACAGACGCCCTTTTGCCCACAGCTCCGCCACCCGGTACATTTGACAAACTTTTGATAACGGTTGAAATATTACAACTAAAATGTCAGTTTCACCTAGAGGAAGAGCATCGGGGAAAACCTTAATAGTTGGTCGTGGTGACGGTCCCTTGACGGACCAGATGCCGGATAGTTGACCTTTCATGAATTTTTATTTGGGGGAAAATATGTATCGCCGAGGGGGAGAAACTTAAAGTGAACAGATATGAAATGAAATGTATTGGATGGTTTTCGTTGGGGTGTTTGATTTACCAAGAAAAATATGTATTAAATTCCATTGTTGAAACCAGATTCGATGCTTTTAAATGGAGTTGGTGGTTTTTGTGGGATTTATATGGAAATTGTTATTGCACCGAATATGGAATATTTAAATCTGTCAAACTATTGAAATGCCACTCAAAAATATTTAGAAAACTCAAATAACTTTACTGAACTGTTGGAAATATGCAGTTTTTGGTGAGCTGTGAAGTTTTTTTTTAGGGGCCGTCCCTTCGCCGGCATCACCTCAGCCTCCTGGGCTTATCCCTGTGCTCTGACTACAGCCTATTCAGCCAATCCGTTACCTGTATTACCTCATACAGGTTCTTTGCTGGTTGGTTGTAGAAGTCTTCTGGAGTCATTTGGGGTCTACCATACACTTTCTTCCTGTGGTCCAGCGTCTTACAGTTGCATAGTATATGCAGAGCTGTTTCGGTATCCTTTTTGCATCTTCTGCATGTAAAGTCTCCGTTATACAGCCCTATTTTGTTTAGGTGCTCCTTTGTGGGAAAGTGTCCCGTAAGTAGCCCCGTTATGGTGTGTAGTTTGTTCCTGCTCATTGAGAGCAGTTCTTTCGCTTCTTTCTCTGATGGTTCTTTCATGAATTTCTTCCCATGTTTTTGCCTGGGCGTATTCTTCCAGTGTTTATTGTGTTGTTCTTTCACCCACCCTTTTAACCATGACCTAGTTAAGCATCTGGGGATGCCCACAGTTGGTTCGGGTCCGTTCATCAGAGTTGACGATCCTGCTCTTGCGAGTTCGTCAGCTTTTTCATTGCCAGCGATTCCTTTGTGACCTGGAACCCACTCCAGTGTTACACTGTTCCGAGTCGCCAGTCTTCTAAGTTCTTCGCCGCATTCCCATACCAGCCGAGATGTTACCCTAGAGCTCTGAAGTGCTTTAAGGGCAGCTTGACTGTCACTGTAGATCCTGATCTGCCTGTTGTTGTAGGCTCTCGTTATTTGCCCTTGCACATGCAAGTATTGCATAGACCTCTGCTTGAAATACCCAGGCGTATTTTCCAAGTGATACGATCCTTCATATTTGCTCGACATGCTGTATATGCCCGCTCCGGTGCCGAGCTCATTCTTTGATCCGTCTGTGTACCACATCAGTTTATTCGCTCTACTGAGTCGTGGTGCGTTCTCTTCCTCAAGCTCCTTTCGATCCTTGATGACAATCTCGAACTGTAAAGCTGTAAAGTTACTCCTCAAATTGCAAGATACTGTATTCAAATTGTGTCTTGGAATGCGCTCTTCTATATAAAATCCTAACTTTGACACCTTTCCAATAAATTATAAGACCTCCCAAGTTCATGGAATGTGGAGGTGGGAGGCGCTAAGAAATGCTATAGTTGTGGTTTTTCAAATTTTTCTCACTTTCTTTTTCTGCCTGTCGTGTGTCTTGTTGCCCTAGTAGAAGACAGAGCAATTGTGGGTAAAAACAGATAAAATTGATTGAGCTGGAGCAGCTTAAAACTTGTTGGAGCATTTGGGAGATTAATAAGCCAGTGGTGGAACGCTACGTTGGGATCAACGTCGCCAAAGTCAAATTTATCAATCGAAAATTGAAAACATTGATTATAAATTAATGTTATATACCTACTAAATCGTGTTACCAATAGATTTCTCTGTCTATCTATAAATTGTTATTGTATAAAATGGGAAACTCCCAAATCCAAAGAAAACATGTGCTACAGTAAATGTAAACACGAATGAATATCTTGAAGTGGTTCCTGAATAATTGTATTAAACTGAAACCTATTGGAATAAAATATAGTTTCTCGGTGTTAGAATTCAATATATTACCTCTAGCACAGTAATTGAGACGTAGAGACAGGTCCTGGCGGAGTTTACAGAAACCGCTCCGAGTATTTTACCGCAATCCAATTTCTAGGATTGCATAAACCAGGACTACCAATTAGAGAGATACATGGACCATGTGGATAAAGTGCCGCGAAGCTCCATTTCACACAGAAACGCATTCGCCCATACAACAAGTCCCTTCATTTATTTTTCCTTTTGAAATTTTAATACAGTTCAGGGGTTACTTGGAGAGTACTCCGGGAGTTTTGAAAATTAGTTATTTTATATATTTGACATTGTTTTGACTTTGCCACCTTGCATTTTTGCCATAAAATACTTCAACCTAGAATTGTAACTCCTATGTTGTCAGCAGTGACTACTGTTTTAACTGCCATCTGAAGTTTGGCCGCAGGAACTATAAAATTCAGCGGGAATTTTAAATAATCAAGTTGATGGAGAATTTTATCTTTTTAAAAAATAAATCGACTGTTTACCTAAAGAACACAAAATTCAGCTGCTTATAAAAATATATAAATTTTAACTGATAATATTTCGCCAAATCTTGCATCAGAGCTGAACATAAGAGAATATTTGGCAAACTCTTGTTGATGCAAGATTTGGTGAAATACTATCAGTTATAATTTATATGTTTCCATAAAAGCTGCACTTTGTATTCTTTTGGTAAAAAGTCAATTTATTTCTAAAAAACTTGTGCAGCAGAATAAGAGTTAAAGCAACATAATGCAACATTTTTGCAGAAGGTGAAGTTTGCAATATATTTATAATTTGTGTGTCTAGGAAAAAGTATAAATATGATGAACGACGAATACTTCAAATAAAAAGACTTTGTGGAATTAGATATTTATTTAGTGATAATAACAACATTTTTAACACACATACCTATACGTAACACACAACATACTACATAACTAGATTATTTCCCAATATTCTGCTATTTTCATTCCTAAAATATAAGTATTTTGTGTTATTTTTCCATACATGTGGTCTGGCATCCAGTTCTAAACAATTCAACAGGGAGGGTCACACATTATTGGATCAACAAATGTTGAATCCTTGTTAGTATTCATGAATTTTGGAAATTTCATATCATCTCCTCATAAAATAGTATTAGGTTACTTTTTTACACCATAAAAGGAGAATCCTAATTATTAATTAACCTATAGACTTGCACCTAATATTAAATTTAGGTAACTACCTGGAATGAATAAAGTGAGAACAGCTTTTCTTTTCAGCCTCTTTTTCCTGGTACTTTACAGTCATCAATAAAGTGTCACACACAAACACGGGAATTTTGGTATATTTGTTTTTCAGGCATGCAGTGTAACTTCACATTATTAATATTTCTCAGCCAGGAGTCAAATACTTCAGGTTCACGTTTTGGAAACCAATGTTAAGCACTTGTTTTGTCTCAGCAAAACGGAACACAACAAAGTTTTTTACGTGGTTTGTTTATTTTTCCTTCCATTTTGACATCTTGACATTACGATTGTTGATGATCAGTGCCCTCTGCAGTTTGGCCGCATCGTAACTTTAAACATTCTCTCCAATCCCAGTTACAATTCTAGGTTGAAGTATTTTATGATTTTTGCCACTCGCGCCGCTATATTGACATAATGGCGGTTAAAAGAAGTTTTTTTGACAATACGTCCTTTCCGACTTATTTCACGATGTATTTAGTCAATAGTTCAGGAGTACGAGCGCCGCAAATTGTACTCCAACACCAGTTTTGTATAAAAAAACTTCTTTTTTTAAATAGTGGAACAAAAAACTTCATCAACTATCATATCTAATAGATCAATTGCATACTTTTATTCTAAAATTCCATAATGTATAAACTGCAAGCCCCAAACATGATGGCGAGCCCGCCCACATGCGCACAAACTCATTTTCAATGTTACCTCCCATTACAGCTCTTGAAAGACATATAAATGCTCTGTACAGAATCGTATCATTAGTTCTTCTCCAATTCTGTTGGCGTTTGGCGCTGTCTGAATAACTTTTGTACGTCCCTGACCGACAAGGGGCTTATCGTAATCAAATAGTAATTTAGTTGGGAGAGTCTATACCTGAGAAATCGCTTACCATCACCTTTGGCGCTTGCAGTAGTGGAGATGAATAAGATCATGCATCTTCCCACGCATAGCGAAAAATGTTGACATACAGTTTTTTGATATGGTCCATCCATTTAACAATTATAGCTCAATGAGTCACTGAGAGTGTTATCACTAACAGGTTCCAACGCTTTGTCAATTTCCAGCCTCTTCAAACTTTTGATTACTCTTTTCGTATCTCAAATAACTACTTAGATAAAAGTATATAATGAATAGCCCTATACCTTGCGAGGTCCGAATGATCAGTGGTTGTGAATAACTAAAAATTGCTACTTAATTAAGTAATGTATTTTATATAAACCGACTCTGTGTATTCCCTTTTCGAAACTTTAGTGGAAGTCGATTCAATGCTGCCAATACACATGTACACTACTTAATTAAGTTGGGGAGTTGAGAAAAGAAATGTGGGTGGTAGGATTGCTCTGTTTGATTTGCTTTTAAACATAATTCATTGAATATACCGTAAGTATAGTAGTTGTCAAAGATGTAGTAGCAAAGAAATCATTTTAAATATTTTGCATGATTTCCCAATTATTTGAATGAGAAGTGATGTATCGTTTAGTACTTCATTCTCTATTCAAAAATGTTGTAGGTATTCAATTAACATTGATATTGTAATACTAGGACTTTATTTTCGCTTCACACTCGAAATCTTGTTGGAAATGTCCAAAAAAGAATTTTCTGAAAATATTTATTCAAGATTTCCCATTTAAAATACACGTAAACTTTGATGTTTTTTTTAATATCTATATTTGACCCTATCGGATTGTTGTAAAGTGGGATTCAGTCAGGATTGAACAATAGTAGGGATCAGTCAATCAGATTCTGCTGAAAAATTCATATTTTTTTAAGTTTTCATAGGGTAAATTTGAGTGACAATAGAGATTTATTGAAAACACGAATTTACTGCCTTGCAGTAATTGTGATTACCTTAAATAAATAGTGCTCGACCTTAAAACAGACTTAAAATTTGGAGTTATTGAAAGATGAAACTCTACAATGACATTATATTAAGGTAGATGTCACAGATGACACAGATCACCTACACATTGTGACATATAAATATGAAAAATGAAATAAAGTCGGGATAGTGCACTGCAGTAATCGCGCACAAATAAAGACAAGCACTAACCTAATGTTTCCCTTATTCAAAACATCAAATGTGCATGCGTATATGTCACTATAAGGACAGCACTATTACTGCTTGACCTTATAAAAGTTCCAATAACTCTCTAATTTAATATTCATGTATGAAAAATCCCATAAGCCGCGTAATTTTGTCATTATGACAGCGAAAAAAGTTTGCTCTAACTTTTCCAGCGACAAAAAACGAACCTAACTTTTGGAAGCATGACAACCAGCAAACAAATTTTTGATGAAGTTATGTCAATCGTCCTACGGACTCGTAATTTTTCCAAAGGCAGCTTTTTCCATTTAATTGCCAGGCAACAAAATTCTTATTGATACATGTCAAGTTTACTTCGACAAAAAAAATTCTCGTGTAATTATAAGTGACAACATTTCTGTACGTACAAAAATTTGTGGATAGTGGTTGTGAAAAAACTTAGAAATATTAATTTGATGAAATATAATCCACATTAATTACAAAAACAAAATTATTTGTCAATATTTTTTAAGTACCCACTCGAAGAAGGAAGGTGGATATATCTCTCGGGATTAGTCTAATGCAATTATTGGGGATCCACTTCAAGAAATTGCTGTTTGCATTTACATTTGCACATGTTTCTCTCGAAAGTAGATTTTCGTTTTATTTTTCTGTTCTTGGCTGGAGATTTCAATAAGTTATTCCATTTTGCACCAAATATTAAGAGGTTCTACAAACCTTATTTGAATAGAAGATGAAGGACGAAAGCTTTTACCTCGGTTATATAAAGTCGAGTTTATTGGCAATTTCCTTTCAATCCTCATCGATTTTCGTAAACGCTAATTTGAATTCTGTACACTGGAATTTTTATGTCTTCTACTCATCTTTTTAATTAAATCACCGATTGACATTTCCGGTGAAGGTCCAACTGGAAGTCCAACAAGGAAAAATAGAGTCTAGCTAGGTAACCACTTTTCATTATATTTCTATGTGGGCACAATTATTATTAATCATTTATGTTAAATTTTAGTACTTAATATAATTATTTGTAGTCTCTATACCTATCCCAAGAATTTGGTAGGAACTCATTGTCTAACTTCAAATCATTGATTTATTATGCCGTACGTCACTGCTCTTTGTTGGTAACTAAGGATTCAACGATCATTTCCGGTTAGAAAACAGAAAAATGCAATTTGTCCCGACAGGTCAGAAACGTTTTAAATAAACATGCAACGGTTTTATAAGACAAAGGCACAGATTGCAATTATTTTTATATCTTTTACAATTATCAAAAATCAAGTGGGAAATATCGAGTTTCCTCCATACCTCACGGTAACTGTTAGTCGGACCACTCGTAATTTACCACTCAAACGATATTTTTACCTGGCCTCTGTATCTGTAGAGTAGGAAGGGTGAGTTTATGCCTACAGCTGTTACAGGTTCATTATATTTTTTTTGACTGAATAGGGAATTAATAAAATAATACTAACAATTGAATATAAGTTTCACAAAAATCAGCTAATTATTTATTGAAATAACCTGTAGTCTTTGTTTACATAGATTAATTTCTATTACCTTGAACTAAAATTCTTCTTGAATACAAAACATAAACCTTACTCTAGTACTATGAGTACTATGGGATTGGAGGATACCAAAAATTGCCTAGCCAAGGAAATTATCAAGTTGTCTATCTCTCTCCCTTTTGTCTTTTGTCTTCTTTTTTTTTCTGGGCCGAATCAGACCATGTGGTTTAAATAAAACCGATTTTATTTCGGATCTAAAGAGCCCTAGAACAAAGAAAAATAACAACAAAGATAGAGTACGATTGACATCAGTTGATGCACACATTCTGTGGATATACGTACTTTTCTTCATACGGCAGCTGCCCATATTCGGTAAGATACCATGATTTCCGGAGAGGCTCATCTAATCACAAATATTCACAATTTCAGGCCAATATTTCAATAACTGGTAAATTAATTAGCTGCTAACTATTCATCCGCAACCTGCCAACTACATTAGTTCGGGTAACATCTACTACTTTCACAACTACATCATACCACCTGCTGTAGAGGTAGAGTTCCACCTAGAGTAGTAAGAAGTAAGAGATTTCCATTTTATATCCATTTGCTTGCAGCCTATCATCGAGATTCACGACTCACCGTAAATTCTGGTTGCCTTCAACATACATGTTAAATTAACTTATACTTTGTTTATTTTCCAACTATCATTCAGAATCACTTTATATCTATAGCACTTTGTACACCGTGTACTACATGGGGCCAGATTATTTGTGAATATGCATAGATAAGTGGGGTAAATAAGCTGTTCAGGAAGTCATTTATTTCTTTCATTGCTGGCTCTCTCCCCACAACCCACTCTACCGGTCTGAATAGAACAACACCACAATTTTGAGCTAGTCAAACCTATGACTTAATTTATTAAAAGTTAAAAACTTAGTATCAGTGGCGAGGTGTAATAATTAATCACCCTCGTTACACAGCACTTATGCCACATTAAACCATTTGTACTTCCTTTCGAGGAGTTGTCCTCCTAGCTAGGTCATCGTTCGTCCTGTCCTTTCCAACAAGGTGGACAGGTAGAAATAACGTTTGAAAACTGCTGAAATTTCCGACGAACAGAACACCTTGTATATGTGTGTATTTTGGGATGACATTCACTGAGACCTAAAAGATCTATTGTGCCCACTTACTTCTACTCAGCTTCTGAGGAGAGTCCCAGATACTAGTAGATCCTTTAGTACTATTTCCCGGAGGAGTTTTAGGATGCCTGCAAGCTTCAACTTGGGTAAATGTTCCTTTTCTATTCATTAATCCACCAGGTGCTGTGCTTTAGGACTCTGAAGTGCTGTGCAGTTGGAAAGTATGTGGATGGATGTTTCTTCTTCCATGCCACAAAATCTGCATTCTCCTTCCTCCACTATTTTGAGCTTTTTCAGGTGCCCATTCAGGCGACAATGTCCCGTTAGGATCCCTGTTAAAACTCTTAGCGCAGTTTTACTTTGACTCATGCATTTGATCTCAACAGGTTGTAGTCACCCAGAAGAGTCTTTGATGGTATAAGCCCTACTAGATATTTCCAATTGCCAGATCTTCTCTTTTTTCTCGGCTTTACCTATTTCATCCAATGTTACATTGGGGCTAATTTCGCAACAGGGTTCAGGCTCCCAAAAAGGTATTTCAGTCCCCCTCTTTGCTAGTTCATCTGCCATTTCATTTCCTTCTATTCCAGTGTGTCCTGGAATCCATAGTAAGGTGACTTTATTGTTCTTGCCTAGTTCATTGAGTTCGTCTGGGCATTCCCACACCATATCTTCTGTATGTTCCTTGTGGTATATTATTCATTCTTTTTTTAATTTCTTGGGAAATTAAACCACAATATTTTTAAATTCTTTATTTCAACGTTTCGGTAGCGTTCCAGCTACCGTTGTCAAGAAAAAATAAGTAGAAATTAATTTTTATCCCTAACTGACACAACAGAAAAAATTTGACAACTAGACAATCAAAAA
>CAJUYI010000673.1:199502-211591 GCA_910591695.1 Galerucella pusilla | reverse complement strand
GCAAGACCCGAGAAAGTCGGCGATTCACTGAGGTTCCTGATACAAAAATAAATTTAATTCCTGAACGGAAAGTTCAGCAATTAAATATTACTTCTGAAAACTGGGAGATTCTATAATCACAAAACAAACGGAAGAATGGTTCAAATATGAATTTTCAACTGAACGATAAAAATAATTTATTCAACGGACAAATACGAATTATAAAATAAGAAAACCACTGAGTATAGTATAAATGTCGGTAACAATTTTCTCCTGAATACGATAAATTCAATTTTCAAGTAAATTAATTAAATAAATTTTCATACGGAAATAATACGGAGTCAAATGAAATTTTACCTTTTTTAAACGATCTCGGTTTTAAACACAAAACTTTCGTAAACGGTACGTAGGTACTTTCGGACTAAATCACCAAGTAGCAACGAGAGCCCCTCCAAAACTGTCGTCCTCCTATTTATGCCGTATTTCACACTAATCGTTTCTAAAATAAATTTTTTTGAAAAAAAAAACGGAACTAGATTTAATTACTTTATTCCAACACCTATGGATATTCTGAACGGCCCGAAAGATTTAATCAAGTAAAATTAAAATACATGTATACCGGATGTCCGAAATATTTTAAATGAAGGTAAAATTTATATTTACTACCTTACAACATTAACAAAACTAAAGTAAGTGAGTAAAGAGGGGGCAGTATTTTACATCTTAAAAAAAATTAATCCCTTAATATTATACCGGAGCAAGAAAATAACAGAAATAATTCAAATCCCTATTTAACCTAAAAAAAAACTAAAAAAAAATTAACTTCGTTACACTACTGAACGACAAATTAAACTTAGTGGAGAAAATTCGTGCAGCCCACTCCGCACATGGCTCTAAAACGTATTATTGTGAAGCGGAAGAAGGGGTTATGGGCACATAGCTCCTTCTTTCACAGCGTATTTGATGTTTAATGTAACATAGCTCCTTCTACCAGTCAGTACCTTGTCAGATATGAAGAGTAGAAGCTAATCCATATGCACATAACTTCTTCTTCCATGACAAAATCGAATATTTTCAGAAAATGTTACTTGACCCCTTCTTCCACTTGCCCCTTCAATTGGGAGTGGTTTGTTTAAAATTTTATCACAGCTGTGGAAGTTTAATTTAGAGGATATTGATTCTTCGCCGGTTCGCTATCAAGTGAACGATTGTATTTATTTCTCCTCAGTTCGCTCATATACTCGAAATATTTATGTGAATTATATTATTTCAATATTATTCTGCTTCTTTTTTGGAACTTCAGTTCTTTACGTCAGGTTATGTTTGAGCGACCAGGGGTCGCGACGCAAAAGATCTGACCGTTACGCGTTACGTTACGCTACGTTATGTTACGTTGCTTCGTTATGTGCCTTGCTTGCGTGCTTGTGATCTCTCCTTAGTCTCTCTCTCGTTTACGAAGCAGCGATTCATATGCTCCGGCCGGGATTCGAACCCGGTCCGCCCGCGTGGAATGCCAGCATTCTGTCACTGAACCACTGATGCTATATTAAAATTCTATGCAAAGCTGGTAATCGCAGTGCTGGTGATCTACTTGAATTTGTTCGGATAAATTTTTACTATTATTTCCATAATTTTTTTTTGCGTGATTAAGGGGTCTAGCACATTTACTTTTCGAAATACAGGGTGTTGAAATTTTGAAAACTTGAATGCTTTAATTCGATAACTTTAAAATGGATGGATAAATTGATTTGTCATTTGGCAGGTTGTTTTTAAATGTAAAAGGGCATATTTTGAAAGAAATAGTAGTTTGTGCAACTAGTGTGGATATGATGGCCATATCGCACGAGGACGAAGTTTGAGCACGACGCCGTAGGCGGAGTGCTCAATCGTTCAAGTGCGATATGGACAATCCACACAAGTCGAACAGCATATTTTTTCTACGACCCACTTAAGAAAAAATCTAGAAAATAAAAATTTCTATAAACTGTAATATACCTAACTTCAAATTAAAAATTTTACAATTCAATTTTATGTTTCCACTAATTTTGTGGTAAACGTACAGTTCTTGAATGTCCAATTTGTATAATGCTACGGTTTCCTTTTTTAAATATACGATGCTGTTATAAGTATATGTTGCCAGTCGGACTCCCTCATGAAGGGTACCGTACCATTATCTATAATAATGAATATTCTGCTAAATATTTCAAACGTCTACCTGTTGTCGTTATTAATAACAAGCAGAATAATTATTTAAAAATAAAATTAACAATAAAAAAAAACTTCCTCATGGGGAATCGAACCCGGGTCTACTGCGTGAGAGTCTGGTATGCTTACTACTCAACCACCAAAGAATATGCAAATAGTTTATCTATAACGTCAGATGTTGTTGAAGTTTAATTATTTTTATGTAGCCTATCTGGCTTAAGGCGAAATGCTTTCGGCCAACTTAACTTGTTTTAAAATCATGTCAATGCCATACTAAAAATAAATGTCAGAGAATATAAATTCATAAGATTCTTTTATTCTGTCTGGTCTGTCGTATTGAATAGAAGAATTAGTCAGTTATGAACATTTAATAATCAGTCGGTATTGCTTATACTAGGAAAGGCGCCTTTCATACTTCTTCAAGATTGTATACTTATACATATTTATGTTTAACGTTGTAATACATATTACATCCTATTGAATCATCAGTTCTGTTTACTTGCTTGCATCCACCCCACAAGATAAAATTACAACAGATGTATTACATAATTTTTACTTAAAAGGAACTAAAGTTCCTACCGTGTGTCCCGCGACACGTAATACCTTTTTTAATATATCCTTTCCTAAATCCAAAGAGTATCTCGAACTTGCAAGAGCCACAACTTGTTCGATTAACCGGCAGATTTAAGCCGTTCGTTCAGCATTATATTTTTTTACTGTCGCACTAGTAACTTCCCGTGTCTCCATTGAATCCTAAGGGTTTCTTGAACTTGCAACAGGCTTATAGCCACAACTTGTTCAATTACCCGACAGATTTAGGCGTTCGTTTCGTGTTTCATTATATTTTATTAGTAGCTTCCCGTGTCTCTTTTGAGCCCAAAGGGTTTCCCGAACTTGCAAGATAGTCCAATAATATAAGGGTTTGGCAAAGAAAAAACTGCGGAACTTTCTTTCCCAACGAATTTTGATGTTTTTGGGGGTGCTGAATCTGAATCCGAAGTTTGCTACCACGGCAACCATCGGCTTCATACTCAAAACCGCGAAAACCGGCCAAAATTGCGGTAATTAAATGTTTTTCGCCTATAACACGACAACGAAGCGTTTTTTAAAAAAGTTATTGTGTAGTAAATTGTAGCTTGATAGTCCAGTAACTGAAGACCTGAAAATAGGCAAACCTATCAATATATTTGTCCAATTATTTTTTTGGCTTGATTTGTAGGTCTTGACAGGTACTTCAAAGGGAGAAAAAGTTCTCCAAGATTGCCCCTTAGCTAAGGGCCCAAAATGGCCCCTAACGCCCCCCAAAAAACGGTTTCCCGCCATTATCTCCCGAAATATGCAGTTTGGAAAAGTTTTGTGAAGGTCGTTAAATTATCTACAAAAATGGTCTCCATCATTTTTTTCCAGAATGCAATAGTTTTCGAGATAATCGCATCCAAACGTCCCCTCGCTTACGCGGCTGCACTACCTCTATAAATGCTACCGTCTATAAAATTAACTTGTAAACCGGCGGACAAACTCTTCCAGAACTCGGTAAAAAATTAATATTTTTCGATGATTTAAAGTTCATTGTAATGGGAATATCTGTAGGTATTAATATGTGTACAAAGTGGCCAATGTTATTTTCCCCAATATTTTGGCCTCTTCCATTAAATCATTGACATTTTATTTATTTTAAATGGTTTATTATCCCTTGTTTTTTCAAATGGGGTCTGGGGAGGTCCTGAATGTTCCTAGAATTTTTTTTTCAGTATCTTTGTGGCGTTTCAATAAAAAGTTTATTTATTTATTTGCATTTTTCAGTCGTTTTCGGAGTTCTCACAAATCTTTCAAATTTTGCCGGTCCCTGGAAAATGAGTGCATTGTATTCCGAATAAAAATATTGGTTCAGAGAGTAGACATAGTAAGCTTTCAAATGGTGTGCATTTAATAACAAAATAATTGAACATTAGTTCTTTATTTTCGCTTGTTTACAAGATTTGTGAGAACTCCGAAAACGACTGAAAAATGCAAATAAATAAATAAACTTTTTATTGAAACGCCACAAAGATACTGAAAAAAAAATTCTAGGAACATTCAGGACCTTCCCAGACCCCATTTGAAAAAACAAGAGATAATAAACCGTTTAAAATAAATAAAATGTCAATGATTTGATGGAAGAGGCCATAATATTGGGGAAACATAACATTGGCCACTTTTTGCAATGTCCTCGACGGGCGAGAACGGGGTTTAAGGTACACATATTGATACCTACGAATATTCCCATTACAATGAACTTCAAATCATCGAAAAATATTGATTGTTGACCGCGTTATGGAAGAATTTGTCCGCCGGCTTACAAGTTAATTTTATAGACGGTAGCATTTATAGAGGTAGTGCAGCTGCGTAAGCGAGGGGACGTTTCAAGTTCAAGTTCAAGTTTTTTTTTATTATTTCCATAGTAAAGTACATATTGATAGTAAAGTGATATTTGTAGTTATACCTAATCATACATAAAGACACCTAATTGAGCATTTCACCTAGGCATGTCTGCCTGTTTTGTTACTACTCAATCAGGTAGTATTTACTCTGTACGTTATATATTTAAATAGCTAATATTGAATACAAAAAAATAAGAAGAAAAAAACAAAACAAAAAAAAACTAAGTTACAGTGCAATTAAAGTTATGAGACGAACAAATGTAGACAATTAATAAAACTAAATAATGGATAATAAAAAGAAGACATACTCACGCAAGGAAAGTAGTAGACAAGACCATAAACAATACCAGTAGTTTATATGTTATTAAGTCATTATATCAAATATTTCATTTTGGTTAGTTATCAGATGATTTTTCAATACAATTTGGAATTTCTTTAATTTTTTTATTTGTCTGAGGTGAATCGGGGTTGTATTAAAAAATTTTGGACCGAAGAAAGATGATGATCTTTGACTAACTGATTTTTTAAAGAATTTTAGAGGTATCTCCATATTAGTAACTGATCGAGTTAAATGGGTATTTTTGTGGTTAAATTTTTTGCCGCTTTTGTATATTCTCACTATACATTGATAAGCAAAAAGTAGTTTAATGTTAAGTATCCTCGATTCATTATACAATTTTTTCGTTGAAAATAGCTTTTCTTTTTTTAGGATGATTTTTAAAATAGTGTTTTGTGTTGTCTCTAAAATTTTAATAGTGGTGTGAAATGCTCCACCCCAAGCTACTATACAATATCTTAATAAAGATTCCACCAGAGAATTATAAAGTATTAGTAAATTTTTCTTTGAAAGAATTTCTCTAAGAACATAAAATTTATGCATTAAGGCTCTCAATCTATTGCTAACATGGACAATATGTTGTGACCAGCGTAGGTGTTGGTCAAGTATAACACCTAAATATTTAATTTGGGACACTTTATGTATTAGGGGGCAGTTACAATCGATTTTTTGACAGTCATTAGTGTGCAGTTTAATTTCAAAGTTTTCAGGTTGTTTAACGATGGTTGAACTGAAAGTAATACATTTTGTTTTCAACACATTTAAGGTTAGTAGATTATCATTTAACCATAAACTTATCTTCCCCAATGCTGTTTCTGCGGTAAGTTTGACCTCTTGCCAATCTTTACCAGTGAAAATAATTACAGTGTCATCCGCGTAGCATATGACTTTACCAGGGAAGTTATCAATTTGTGTAATGTTATTCATATACACGAGAAAGAGAATTGGTCCTAATACGGTCCCTTGTGGAACACCCACCTTTACTAGGGAATTAGAGCTTCTGTCTTTTCCGATTTTTACGCGCTGGGTTCTGTTTGATAAATAGTTCTTAATGAGTTCTAGTACTACACCTCTTATGCCGTAGTTATTTAGTTTGTCAAGTAGAATGTTATGTGAGACGGTGTCAAATGCTTTGGCTAAATCGAGAAATACTGCAACACATTTTAATGAATCATCTACTGCGCCAACCGTCTTTTCTAGAAAATCAACTACTGCATCTTCAGTGCTTGAATTTTGTATAAACCCGTACTGACATTCTGTTATAACATTATGATCATTAAAAAAATGTATTAATCTGCTTTTAACCGCATTTTCGAATATTTTGGCTAAGTTATTAATTACTGAAATTGGCCTATAGTTGGTTAGTTCTCCAGGGTCACCGGATTTGTATACAGGGGTTTCCTTCCATTGATTTGGAATTTTTCCTGATTCAAAGGAGAGATTAATAATATGCGTTAATGGAAGAGTAATATATGTATGTATGTTTTTTATTGTAGTTGCTGTTAGATTATCTGGGCCAGGTGCAGAGTTATTCTTTAATTTACTTATTAAAATAATTACTTCATTTTCTGTTATAGGTTTTAGAAATATATTTGATTCAACCGTATCCTTTTTAAGAAACTTATCTGGAATTTTAACTTTATTTATTTTATTAGCCATATTTTCACCCAAATTTGTAAAAAAATTGTTGAATGCATCTGCTTTTGATTTATTCTGGTTGATGTACTCATTTTTTTCTGACTTTATAGATATATTTTCAATTTGCTTAGACTTTTTTGTACTTCCTGTAATGTCATTTATAACCCTCCATATTTTTTTGTAATTATTTCCGGCTTGTGTGATTTTATATTGATAATGTTCGTTTTTTGTTTTTCTTATTAGGAAATGAAGTTTATTTCTATAGCTTTTATAGTGGTTTTCGAGCTCTAGAGTATAATTTTTTGATAATTTCTTTTTTAGATAATCTCGCTGCTTTATGGAAATTATCAAACCAGTTGTTATCCATGGTTTTACTTTAATTATATTATTGTTAGGATTTTTATTTTTAACAGCTGTGTTGTTCTGGATGATTTTATCAATTTTATTAAGAAATATGTCGTAAGCTCGTTGCGGATCAGTACAACTAATTACATCAACCCAAGTTACTGTTTTTAAAGATTGCTTCACATTTTTAAAATCTATAACAGAAAATTTGTTTTCTAATTCCGTTAAGTTTTGTTTTTGTGAGGAAAATGATATTAATACAAAAGGGGAATAATGATCTGTCATATATGTGTGGAATATAATTGGTTCAATTTCAATGCTTTCTTTTAAGGTTTTCTGAGCTCTGATGAAAATATGGTCAATGGCAGCTTTTACTCTCGTCGGTTTATTGGAACTTTAGTTCTTTATGCCAGGTTATGTTTGAGCGACCAGGGGTCGCGACGCAAAAGATCTGACCGTTACGCGTTACGTTACGAAACGTTATGTTACATTTCTTCGTTATGTGCCTTGCGTGCTTGTGCCGCCTTAGTCTCTCTCTCTCGTTTACGAAGCAGCGATTCATAATAATAAATATGCTCCTACCCGGATTTGCACCCGGGCCGCCCGCGTACAATGCAATCATTCTAACCCCTGAACCACCGATGCTATATTGAAATTCTATGCAAAGCTGGTATTCGCAGTGCTAGTGATCTACTTGAATTTGTTCGGATAAATTTTTACTATTATTTCCATAATTTGTTTTGCGCGATTAAGGGGTCTAGCACATTTACTTTTCGAAATACAGGGTGTTGAAATTTTGAAAGCTTGAATGTTTTGATTCGATAACTTTAAAATGGATGGATAAATTGATTTGTCATTTGGCAGGTTGTTTTTAAATGTAAAAGGGCATATTTTGAAAGAAATTGTTGTTTGTGCAACTAGTGTGGATATGATGGCCATGTCGCACGAGGACGAAGTTTGAGCACGACGCCGTAGGCGGAGTGCTCAATCGTTCAAGTGCGATACAGACAATCCACACGAGTCGAGCAGCATATTTTTTCTACGATCCACTTAAGAAAAAATCTAGAAAATAAAAATTTCTATAAACTGTAATATACCTAACTTCAAATTAAAAATTTCACAATTCAATTTTATGTTTCCACTAATTTTGTGGTAAACGTACAGTTCTTGAAATTTGTATAGGGCTACGGTTTCATTTTTTAAATATACGATGCTGTTTAAATATACGATGCTGTTCTAAGTAGATGTTGCCAGTCGGACTCCCTCATGAAAGGTTCCGTACCACTATCTATAATAATGAATATTCTGCTAAATATTTCAAACGTCTACCTGTTGTTGTTATTATTATCAAGCAGAATAATTATTTTTTGAAATAAAAGTAACAATTAAAAAAAAACTTTTTCACGGGAATCGAACCCGGGTCTACGGCGTGAGAGTCTGGATTGCTTACTACTCAACCACTGAGAGATATGAAAATTGTTTATCTATAACGTCAGATGTACCTATTACATAATTTTATAAAATCTGAGGTCTCCTCAAATACCCATTTTATTCTGTTTTAAGTATATTATTTGTTGGTAATTTGTACGGATTATTTCTTTTAAGTTTATCTTTGTAAATGAATATTCTTGATCCAGTGCGCTTCTATGAGAAACTTTGACAAGTTATTTTGACGTTTCTTTAAATTGAAAAAAGATGAATGACGGGTACTCAACTCGAATGCTGATTGGTGGATTTCATATACGTTCTAGGATGTATATGAAATTATATCCGTTTAGTTAACTGATGGCCTACATTCCCATTTTGTAAACTGTGCAGAATAGTAGTTTGTGCAACTAGTGTGGATATGGACAATCTACACGATTCGTGTTGGAAACAATAAAATACTCCATAGATCTTAAAATAACTGTTCTGTGAACTTGTCTTAATATAGTTTTGTGGTGCAGTCTTTAATTGATGTATGACATATGTAAATGTCAGTTGTTAAACATGAATGTCTACGACATGCTGTAATAAACGTGTGTAATCTGTAATCTTGTTAAATAAACGTGCTTATTCATTAAAATAAATATACAGAGATTTTTCTCAAACCTTCTTTACGCTCCACAACAGGTTATGGGCCCAGATGAGTGATAAAGAATATAGATAAATTAAGATCAATCTCTGGAACAATAGTGTAGGATTAGGTTATTAAGATGTACCTCTGTACGTAATGTAGTCACTGTCACTAATGTAAAGTTGGCAATGGGAGCTGTCATGGGCAGTGACATTGAAGCGATGTTCTCGAACCATAGCTCACGTGTATGTACTCAATAAAGAATAATATACAATCAAGTGTTAATATTTAATTAATAAATCATAAAGTAAAGAAACAAACATTAACGGGTCATTGTATACAACAGGTCCTTATGGATTTTCCAAAAAAAAAATTACTCACGTGTTCAGTACGCCCTCCCGATCTCTAAACACAACTCCGTTTTTGGCGCACTCTTCTAGTTACTTTGCTACTGGCGTTTAAAGTATGCAAATTTTCGAATAACGCGGCATTTTTTCCCATATATACTTCTCCCGACGCACCACAATCCACTGAACAAACTTCTCGAAACGGAGCTGGCGGTGTTGCCAAGCTAGTTGAAATACTACTCATTGGGTATTTTTATGTTACTTACTAGAACTTTTAGTTCTTTCTCCAGCAAATTTCATTATTCACAATATTTCCATTTAAGTCACAAATTAATCCGATAGTAATATCATATTATGCATTATACCTAGCTCGTCTATGGTAACCGTCACTTAGTTCCGACCAGTTCTTATATACCTAATTATAATATTTCTCCACAGTTAACAGACGTACAATAATTGTCTGTACATATTTTTATATATATATGGTTACACCGTTTTCAAAATAAAATATCGCGATAATACACCTATCTTCGTGTTGTAAACACAAAAGTAACATTTCTTCACGTAATAGTACCTATATTTCTATTCTACACGGTACGTTGATTATAACATTACAGAAATTGTTCCACACCATCTGCTCGCCATTTTATAATTTTACTGTGGTGTGGGGAGTGTGAAGAGCTTTTCAAATAAATTCTAATTTACATTTGGCAACATCGCGGTTTGTACTTAACTTGGAACTGAGCGACGCTCTCGTTCGTGATCGTGATTAATCGGCTATACATTTTACCTGTTGATTTTCCTTTGATATCATATAAACTAACGTTGGGATTTACAGGTAACTCGTTTTATGACCTTGTATTGCATTTACGTACCTAATTTAATCATTTCTTCAAATAAAGTTTGCCGTTTTCATTAATTGTATAATATAAACAAAAACTATACATTTCTATTGGTTCGATTTGAAATGTAAACAAATCACTTAGGGCACTCTTGAAAAGTAAAATATGCTTAGGTGCATTTCTTTGTTTCGTTCTTTCTTTTAAGCTTAAGCTGTTTTCTTTCATTATGGATGTTTCCAAACCGTCGGGATCTAATTCGATTTCAACAATTTCTAGTAATAGTGAACGGTGTAAAGGGTGTGTCATTAGATTTAATTGTTTTTATATTTTAAAAAATTCTGAGGATGATTTGTTTGACTTTTTTTATCGACACGGTGTTTTAAATCGCACATTTAATTGCCCTCAGTGCGGACACCTCTTAAAAGTGAGTGCCTTCAAAAATCGGCCTGTGTTTCGTTGCCAGCGGGTAAATAAAATAAAAAAAAAAGGTCAACAGTGTACCACCAATGTTACTATATATAAAAATTCTTTCTTCGCCAACATAAAACTGGGTGTGGTCGATGTTGCCGAGTTAGTTTTTTTATATATAAATAAATCGCCACCCCGTCTTCAATTTATCCAAAGACAAACGGGAATATCTCGTAAGACTTTGGTTGACTTTTTTTCCTTCATCCGCGAAGTTTTTATATATTGGTGTGACAAATTTAGCGAAACTATCGGAGGTGAAGGGAAAATCGTCGAAATAGATGAAGCGAAGATCGGGAAAAGAAAATATAACAAAGGGAGGTATCTGACCGGACAATGGGTGTTTGGGGGCATTGAACGCGGCTCGCGAAAATTTTTTGTTGTGGCTGTTGAAGATCGCTCCGCGGAAACTTTAATTGACATTATCAAAACAAAAATTCTACCGGGTACCACCATTATCAGTGACTGTTGGCGGTCATACGACCGTTTAAGTGAAGAAAATTTTCATCACTTAACGGTTAATCATTCGGTCAATTTTGTTGATCCCGATAGTGGTGTCCATACCCAAAATATTGAACGGTGTTGGGTAGAAGTTAGGAAATTGGTGCCGCGATTTGGTCGGAAAAAGGAACACTATGTGTCCTATTTAAGTGAATGCATGTTCATGATGAAATATCCTGACGAACGGGACCGATTTCATGTGTTTTGGGATTTGGTTGCAGAGTTATATCCTCCAATGAAAATTTAAGTAAGTAGCCACAATTTTTTGGTGAATATCGATTTGTGAAACGTGAAATTTTTGAGTTAGGTTGTGGTAAGGGTGTGTTTGGTAGAAGCGGCTATTCGGAGGAGGAAAGGAACAGAATCCGAAGTTGCCAGTTGTATTATATTGTAAGTGTGCGTCCAAGCATGCTTTTAACCTTCTATTCGATGAATCTAAATATGAGCTGATTGGCGTAGTTGGTAGGATATTGGGCTTGTAACTCAGAGGTCGTAGGTTCGAAAGCGGGTTAGGTGCTTGGTTTTTTTTGTTTTTTTCAAACCTTTTTATTACTTATTTACTGATATTTCTATACATAGTTACACTTTGATCAACCGGGTTTTGGCCTGGGTTTTCTTGCTTTTTTTTTATATTTCTGATATTCGTATTTATTTCAATATTAGGTTAGGTGCTGGGTTTTTTTGGTTTTTTTTTTGTTTCTTATTTTTTGATATTTCTATACATAGTTACACTTTGATCAACCGGGTTTGGGCCTGGGTTTTCTTGTTTTTTTTAGTTTTATATTTCTGATATTTTTATTACAATATAATGCAACTGGCAACATCGGATTCTGTTACTTTCTTCCTCCGTATAGCCGCTCCTGCGTTTCGTTGGGTTTTTACATTTGCTTTCGGTTAGGTTGTGGTCGGGGTAGGTTTGGTTTGGTTAAATGGTTCTTGAAAAGTTTTTATATT
>CAJUYI010000673.1:170335-189777 GCA_910591695.1 Galerucella pusilla | reverse complement strand
AACCATTTAAATGTGTAATTTGTTTTAAATCTTTTTCAACGAAATATAGTTTAAGTACACATTTGCGTATTCACACTAGTGACAAACCATTTAAATGTAAATTTTGTTTTAAATCTTTTTCAACGAAAGGAAATTCAACTAATCATATGCGTATTCACACCGGTGAAAAACCATTTAAATGTGAAATTTGTCTTAAATCTTTTACAACGAAAGAAAATTCAACTAATCATATGCGTATTCACACCGGTGAAAAACCATTTGAATGTGAAATTTGTTTTAAATCTTTTTCAACGAAAGATTATTTAAATAAGCATATGCGTATTCACACTGATGACAAATCATTTTTTAAATGTGCAATTTGTTTTAAATCTTTTTCAAGGAAAGGAAATTTAAATACACATATGCGTATTCACACAGGTAAAAACACATTTAAATGTGAAGTTTGTTTTAAACATTTTTCAAGGAAAGGAGTCTTAGGCGTACATATGCGTATACACACTGATGACAAACCATTTAAATGTGAAATTTGTTTTAAATCTTTTTCAATGAAATGAAATTTGAATACACATATGCGTAATCACACTGGTGACAAACCATTTAAATGTGAAATATGTTCCAAATTGTTTACATTTAAATATATCTTAGCTCAACATATGGTTATTCACACTAGAGAAAAACCATTTAAATGTGAAATTTGCTTAAAATCTTTTTCAATGAAAGATTATTTAAGTAAGCATATGCGTATTCACACTGATGACAAACCATTTAAATGTGCAATTTGTTTTAAATCTTTTTTAAGAAAAGGAAATTTAAATACACATATGAATATTCACACTGGTAAAAAAACATTTAAATGTGAAGTTTGTTTTAAATCTTTTTCAACGAAAGGAAATTTAACTGAGCATATGCGTATTCACACCGGGGAAAAACCATTTAAATGTGAAATTTGTTGCAAATTGTTTACATTTAAATCTAAATTAGCTCGACATATGCTTATTCACTAAAACCGTTTAAATGTGAAAATTGTTATAAATTTAAATGTAACCTAGTTAGACATATGCATATTCACGCAGCTGAAAAACCATTTTAAAATGATACTCATATTTGTTCCAAATCATCAAGACATTTAGATGTAATATTTTTGCTTTATATCTCTCACACTTAACGCTGTAATGAATGTATCGTCGATGGATACTTGGTAGATTATAGGTGTGGAAGGGCCTTTGAATAGGTGGTGCTGCTGGTCACTCGGTGGGTCATCGCTTACAGGAATAAAACAAACTACCTGTGGCACTGGGATACGTTCTGTTTATTACTTTAACTTACTATTATACATTAACTTACTTATTACTAACACTAATATTAATAGTAACTGTAATAATCATAATAATTATAATGTTAATGGTCTAATGGTTTTTAAAACACTATCGTTAGCATATTTATACGACAAGTCAAGTTCATCATAAGTAAATATAAATAACACTATTTATGTTTATTTCACGCTCTGAACTTGACTTCGTACGTGCAACCTTCCTACTTCTTATTTATGTAACGATTCATGATTCATTGAAATTAGCTTCAAGGGAATTTATGTCTTTTAATTAAATATTATTAATAACTTTATATTTTGACCAAAAGGCATCACACCTTCCCCTTTTACAAAAAGAATAAATTCCGTTCATTAACCTAGGGCTACATATATTTATAAACTAATGTATGTCCATTGTCTTTGAAAATTGTCTACGATAACTTAGTTGTTTGTCGTGTTTATTTATGTTCACAAAATGTCTTATTATCACTATTATCACTTATTATCCGAATTTATTTACTATCACTCATTGTTTATGGTGTTTGTTATTACACTTTGTTAACTATTCATAATTGTTTGTAAACACACTCACACTTTTGCTTCTACACCTTTACAATTTCTAGTTCATTTTACAGTAAGGGTATAATCTGTTTTTGTGTATTTCTTTCATCACACCTGTGGTGTATCCACTTAAATTAAACACCGTGCACTAATAAAACTCACGTGTTTTCTATATACTTTAATACTTATGTTTTATGCGGTTTTACATTATATTATCACTTATTTAACTATCATACTTATGTTATATCTATACTTATGTTATTTGACGGAGGTTGAGAGCAGACTGTCCTTCATACGTCCCAATGAGCCTGTGCTCCCTAAACTAGACACTGTTGCCAGGTTTATAATATCTCCAATATTACACCCCCCTTTGTTAGCCTAGCTCCTGTGAGTGCATTTTTAGTATTATGTACTATTTTCAATATACCTACTGTATGACTACGATTTACTATGTTTGTACAATATAAATTATTCCGACTTAACAATGGTATAGTGAAACATTAAATGACTACTTTAGAAAACAATATTCAATCTCTATCCAACAATCACTTAAATTTATATTATTTTTAAAAAGTAATATTGGAACTTATGCTCTCCAGTCCGCCATTCAACTGTCATTTCTTTAAAAACACATACATATATACACATAACACAAATACAATTTTAAAAACCACGTTATTTGTGACTATCCACACATATAAAAATATTTTAACAATAAGTACATATTTCAGTCGATTTCTAATGCATAATCTTCAAATTTTGCTGGCGTTTTTGTAGTTCTTGTACAACCTTCTCTAAATCACAATGTTTTGCAACATTTGTCCTACTTCCGGTTGCCGATGATTCCGGGGGTTGGCCTGGATCACTGGGAATGAGCGGTTCTGTCTGTTGTGGTTTGGAATGTTCAGTTCGGGTTGGTGTTTCAGCTGGGCTGTTAATTGTAATATGGTCTTGCACCACTGCTTCATCTGTAAAAACAAATTCATCATTATTTACAATTTCATGACTATCTACCGTATGTTTTGCCGCTTCAGGCATATTTTCCCAACAATATCGTTTCATAGTGCTTTGTTTGTTTCTAACATCCGTATTTCCTTTTTCCTGACCCTGTTCCTTCTCTCTCTCTCTTCTATGTATCTGGTTCGCATGTCTTTTCCATAGCCTCTCATCTTCTAGTCTGCACAGATATGTCGTTTTGCCTATTATCTTTTCAATGACTGCCCTGGTCCAACTTCTTTGGTTGGGATTACCATAATCTGCTACTGCTACAGTTTCTCCTATTTCAAATTCTCTCTTTTTTCCTTTAGAATATTTAATCTGTCGTTCTTGAGCTTTCTGATGGTTGTTTTCTGCTCTAGTTTCCTGTTCTTCCCTACTTACTCTCCATCCTATGGATTCCTTCAGTATGGTTGCTCTATTTCTGAGTTGTCTACCCATCATTAACTTGGTTGGTGTTTCTTCCGTTACTGTATGTCCTATATGAAAAGAGAAATTCTGAAATTATCAAATCAAGACTCTTACCCTTGTTTATTATATCAATTGCTCTGGCTTTGACATTGTTTTTGAAAGTTTTTACGATGTTCTCTGCTGCTCCATTCGACTGTGGATGAGGGTGACGTGATTTCTTTTAAAAAATTCTTGCATCGTTTCTGCTGTAAATTGTGTGCCGTTGTCCGTTACTATCGTTTTAGGAATGCCAAATCTGGCGAAAGTCCTCTTAATTTCCTCTTCCGTTTCTTGTGCTGTTATATGGCTCATAATATGTGCTTCTGGCCATTTGCTATATGCGTCTACTATTATTAATACCATTTTACCTCTTATAGGTCCCAGAAAGTCCATGCTCACTCGTGTCCAAGGCTCGGTTTCAACATTCCATGGTGTTAGTATCGCTCTTGGTGGAGCTAGCTTGTTTTCCATACAGCACATACACTTTCTACATGTTTCTTCGATCTGTTGGTCTATTTTAGGCCAATAAACATACGATCTTGCTATACTTTTCGTCTCTACCATTCCGAAATGGTGTTGGTGAAGTTCATCCAGCATTTTTCTTTGGAGTGACTTCGGAATAACAATTCTATGTCCCCATACTAAAATTCCTTTGTCCACTATCATCTCGTGCTTTCTGTGATAGTATGGTTTCGTCTCTTCTGACGTCTCTGGCCATTTTCCTTCTCGTATATATTTCATGACATCTTTCAAAATAACGTCCTTTTTGGTTTCTCGCCTTATTTCTTCAATACTGATCGTTTGTTCCTCAAGTGTGCTTACAAAATTTACATAGTTACATAGACCTTCAAATTCATCTATAATGTAATTAATTTTTAAGGGTGCTCTGCTCAAATAATCAGCTATAATATTATTTTTTCCTTTTATATACTCAATATCATAATTAAAACTTGATAAAAATGCTGCCCAGCGTTGCATACGGCTGGCATGCATTTGTGATATACCTTTCTCAGGGTGAAATAATGATATTAATGGCTTATGATCTGTTTCTAATTTTAAATTTTTTTCCATATAAATATTGGTAAAATTTAATTAAACCCCAGTAAATGCTTAAACTTTCTAAATGGATTATTGGATAATTTTTTTCGCTCGGTTGCAGAGTTCTAGAAACACAAGTTATTATTCTCTCCGTTTTATCTGGCATCTCATGTGCTAATTCTGCTGAAATTCCTAACATACTAGCATCACAAGTTAATACAATTGACAAATTTGGGTTAAAATGGGTTAATACCAGTTTTGATGACAATATCTCTTTAATTTTTAAAAACGCAACATTGCATTGTTCATCCCACTCCCATTTAGTTGTTTTATTTAATAAATTATAAATTGGTTTTAGTATCATTGATGCATTTGGTATAAATTTTGAATAATAATTTATCATTCCCAGGAAAGATCTCACCTCTGTCAGATTTTCTGGTCTTGGTGCCTCTTTAATCGCTTGTATTTTCTTTTCGATTGTCTTCAATCCATCACTTCCAATCACATGACCCAAATATTCAACTTCTGATTTGAAAAATTCACATTTATCCAATTTTACGGTTAGTCCAGCTTTCTTCAGCTGTTCTAGTACTAGGATCAATGTCTTCAGATGTTCTTCTTCATTTTCACCTGTTAGAATAATATCATCTAAATAACACACACACACACACACACACACACACACACACGAGGGTATCTCTTTCAAAAGTTGCTCCAAATGTCTCTGAAATATAAAACTAGCTACTTTAATTCCAAATGGAAGTCTGTTAACCGTATACAATCCTTGATGGGTACTCCACGTTAAAATTTTACTTGATTCTAAGTCCACTTCAAATTGGTTATAAGCTCTACACAAATCCAATTTAGTATAATATTTTCCTTTATGAAGCTTAGAGAAAATTTCTTCAGCTCTTGGTAAAGGATACTCCATATTCTCTAAGTATTTATTTACAGTTACGCTTGTAGTCCCCACACAATCTTATTGTACCGTCTTCTTTTAAAACTGGAACCAAAGGTGTAGCCCACTCTGATGTTTCAGCCTTAGATATAATCCCTTCCTTTTCTAACCTTTCCAATTCTTCTGTAACGCCTTGCTTAAATGCAAGAGGTACTGGGCGTGCTTTACGAAATATTGGCATAGCATTGTTTTTAAGATATATTTTAATTTTATATAAAGTAAACTTACCAATTTTTTTGTTAAAAACTTCTGGAAATCTAGAAACAGTATCATTTATTCTTTTATTTACGTTATCTAGTTGATTAATCACTCCAAACTGAATTCCAAATGCCTCTAACCAATCCATCCCCAGAATCCTCGGACCGCCATTAGCTATAACATACAATTTAATTTGTCTTATTTTGTCTTTATATTTAATATTTACATTTATATAACCTAAGGGTGCAAAAGTACTATTATTATAACTTTTTAAAACAATTTCGGACTCCCTTAGTTTAAATTGTCTAAAATACCTATTAAAATGATCTGCATTTATCGCTGATATAACACTACCGCTATCTATTTGGAACAGATGCTCAGTATTTTCTATTAAAACTTTGACAATAAATTTTTTATCAACATTCTTGATATTAAAATTTTCAAATTCTGATGGACAATCACTATACACATTAAAATTTCTGTCTGCTTCCTCCGCTTGATTATTTTGTTCCGTTAACCAACAGTCTTGGTAGTTATCTTGGTTATTTTCGATATTTGAAAAATCTACATAATTAAAATTTCTATTTGTACATGCTCTATCAAGATGTCCTTTTCTTTTACACTTAAAACAATAAAAATTTACATACCGACAAACTCCTGCAGTATGACAATTATTACAAACTTTACATTTTATCATCTTGTAATTTTGGTTTCCTTCCGCCATGTTGACATTTCTTCCAGTTGTCATCCTTCTGCGTGGAAGTGTAGCTAAATTCGTCGACGTCGGTCTATCCATGCGCTGTCTTGAACTGCTTTGTGAATCGGCGCTGTGGTTGGTCAAAATTTTGTCGCTGACGCGCACCTTCATGGCCACCTAGAATACAAGGCCGGAATCCTAGATGTGGCAACGTGGCGCACCTGTCAAATAGTGGGCCGATGAGAACGACTTGAAGGCCTACTACAATGGTGAGAAATATGAAATAAACCAAGCTATAGAACATTTTTAACGAATAAAAATCGAAATATTTATAGGTAGACTAAATAAAATAAAAATGCAAAAGGTAATTTATTGATAAGAATATAAAATATGAAGAAAATCAGCCTCTACCTTCACCTACAGCTGACCAGACACCACCTTAAAATAATTATTTCTTCGCCTTTTATTTCTTAATAAACCTTTATTAATTTAAACTGAACTACATACAATAATATGGGTACAACAGAATTCTTGAGAAGTAATATAAATAGTGGGTATTTAAAATCATTAAACTAGATAGAATGTACAGAACTATTGTGATTAAGAATTTTTCTTTTTTTACATTTTGTTTCATGATTATTATTTATATGTTTCTTATTAGCTTGTAATTTATCTTAAATTTATACAATTTAGACATTCTAATTTTCTAGAAACTTTGAGACTTACATAACCAGCTCTAAACTGAACTACTAAATTTGATACTTGTCGAGATGTTATTAGTAAACTAATATCATAAAGAATATCTACAAATTCATGTGTGGTTACTTGTTCATCTTCTTTACAAATATTTAACAGCACAAGATTATTAATATTGAATTATATTGAATTGAATTTGTCCATATTGTGCATTTTTATGCAATAAATTTTGCTCTATTCTTACCTCGATGTCCTCGATTATCATTGATTCAAATATTTTTATACTACACCTTACATCTGGTTCATCATTGTCAAATCCGATCAGATATAAATATATACAGTTTGTTTGTTGATGACACTGTCACTTCTCTAAATGAACACTCAATTTAGATTTAAACTGTTCACACAAATTTATAACATTCACTATCACATCACTGTTCAACAATTCCTCTTGTTGTTCCTGTTGTCTATCTAGTACCCTTCTTCGTATTCCAGGATTACTTCTTGCTGCTGGATTCTTCTTCACTGAAAAATATTTTGGGAGACTGGGAAATATTTGTGGTATCAGATTTTCCCTAAATACAGGTCTTTTCCTAGTAAATATCTATCACCATCCTTATCCTTGTACACTTCAGTCAATGAAATTTGATGTTTGTTCTTCACCTCATTACTTTGTGGAAACTTGAATACTGTAATATATCCTTCACTGTTGGGAGCATAACTGGAAGTACAACTTGGTACCAAACATTTCACAGGCATCTACAACAAAATAAAATACTTAATAGTACATAAGTAATTAACCTTATTGGCTTAATCTATAAATATACTTCATTTAGGTGAGTCCAATGTGGGATGGCTTAACAAGAATCACAAATTGGATAATAACATAAAAAATAGTCTTGGTTCAAGTCATCTCTAAACATTTTCAATGAGTTTTAGAAAATTTCTAACCATACTTTATTTGATACAATTACCATGTTAAGCCTTATATTTTATATGAGTCCACAGAACAGAGAGTATGGTTACAAATTATACTGATGCTAAAATCTTTTTATTTTATATATATTATCAAATATCTTACCTCTAAAACTTAACACAAACAGAAGTCTTATGTTGAAGTTGTCAGTCTGTTAACTGCGAAATAACGAGCACCAAGTTCATAAACTTTATTTAAAAAGATTGTACACACTATTACACACTTCAGATCACCTATTACATATCACAAATTATAAACACACGCGCACTATAAACGAAAATTTAACTTTTATCTACTGAATTCACGGTCTCGCAATGATAAAAGTCCAACTTGATCGGCCCACTATTCACTGTTGCCAAATTTCAGCATTCCGGCCTGTATTCTAGGTGGCCATGGATATTGACTGCGGATCCTTGCGGTTCCATTAGCCTAACCAATTAATATTAATATTGCTTAATTTATAAGATTGGAAATTTAAATAGGTATGAGTATTTGTTATACATTTAATGTTTGTGAATACATTAAATTTTAAAGCATCGATTTTTGAAACAGCTGTAAGTAATTTTTAGACAATTCATCACGATGAAAATACGGGTGCTGTTTACACTGCTCCAAACATATCTGCACAAAATGTATGTATTAGTAAATACTCATAGTAATGTTTTTAAAATTGAAAAATGGCATACAAGTACAGATTGAAGAGCATATTAATATCCCAGTAAACATTGAAATGCTACGTACGTATCCCTTTAGGGAGGTGCCTAGTGTGTCCCCAAAGTTTTAGTAAAGGTGGATTCATGCAACATGAACTTAACTAAAAACTAATTTAAGATTAATATTAAATTTAGACTAAGAATATTCAGCTGTTCGTACAAAATAAATTAAGAAATACATCAGCGTGTATAAAATTAATTTGATCATTGATTTAACGTTTATGAAGTAAAAACAACTGTATAGATTATTTTATAAAGAAGATACATTTAAAAAGAGATTTAAAGAGTTCCTTTCCAACAAAGTATTCAAAATAATACATATACGCATCGAAAGAGGGCGCTGACTTTTATTTGTAGCTTCACACCGATTCAAATGTAACCACGGACGGCTCAACAGCAAAATAAGGAGCTGTGAGAGGAGTGTACGGGCCAGGAACCAAACACTCTGGAAGCTTGGGAAAAACTCTAAGTATCTTTCAAGGTAAATTCACGCCATAAGAAAGTGTGTCCAGTTCAATATTGACAAAGGATATAGAAGGCAAATGATTATGATAATGTCGGATAGTCAAGCAGCCATTAAAGCACTGAGCTCTTTTGTGATCAGTTCCAAAGTGGTGTGGAAATACCTAGGTAAACTCAATGAACTAGGCAAGACCTTACTGTGGATTCCAGGACACACTGGAATAGAAGGAAATGAAATAGCAGATGAACTAGCAAAGAGGGGGACTGGAACACCCTCTTTGGGGCTGGAGCCCTTTTGCGGTAACAATTCCAATGTAATATTGGAAAAAATAGGTATATCCGGAAAAATACACTATCTGACCATTGGAAAGATCAAGTAGAGCTTGGACAATTAAAGATTCTGATGGTTAAGGTAAAACTACAATAAGAGTTTTAACAAGGATCATAACTGGACATTGTCGCCTGATAAAGCTCAAAATAGAGGAGGTAAAAGAATGTAGATTCTGTGGCATAGAAGAAACCTCTATTCACATACTTGCGAATTGCACAGCAATTCAGAATCCTAGTGCACAAGACCTATAGGAGATTATGGGATATAAGAGGGCCATGTGTCTAAAGCACATATTACACTATGTCTTTTTCGTGCCTATTTTTGTGTCTATCTTCATGCCTTTTTGTTGGCTGAATTTCCCCAAATGACTGGCATTATTACACTATGCCTTTTTAAATTATTGTTCAAGCAGCAATTTCAGGGCTGCAAACATGAGAAAAATTGACATTGATCTTTGAGGTTAGATTCATTGTTTGTAAATTTTTGAAAGATTAAAACGATACCACGAACCACAAAGGATAAAATAAAGTTACAGAAAACATTACTAATTACTGTTATGACCACTGTAACATTTATTTTAAAAAGAAGAGACCAAAAAAAGAGAGCTCTTAGGAGATGGTGGGTGAAGCCTTGGATGAATCAAGAATTAGGCAATCTGAGCCTTACCAATGAATTTATCGCTGTCAATGATTTAAAATGAATTTTAGCTTTTATAAGTGCTTCTGTGAATGGTTTATCAGGAATCAGTTCCTTTAAATTGTCACATATTTCTGTCAAAGCTTTGGCTTTCAAATTTCTATTATGATAGCTTTTTGATTTGGCATCATACAGGCAAGGATGGTTTTCATACAGTTCAATCAAACGTGTAGCGTTTTCTGTTGTCCAGAAGTGGTGTTTACTGCAATAATACAATACAAAATTAGTTGTAACCTAATTTTGTATTGTATTATTGCAGTAAACACCACTTCTGGACAACAGAAAACGCTACACGTTTGATTGAACTGTATGAAAACCATCCTTGCCTTACTGGATTTTGATTTGTTCATCTTTTCTGCCATACTGTACTAAACTAAACGAAAACGGATTTATTTGTTGGTTATGTTGTCAAATATCAAGCCAAACAAATAATAACTGGTGTTGGCGAACCTGAGATTTCTACAAACGTCCTTGAAATCGCTTCGGTTCAGGGGGAAAAAATAGAACCAGTTCTATTTATTTTCACGCTTGAAACAGTCTACAAAATAGTCTCGCACGCATGCGTATTTGTTTAAAATTTCAGCCACCAGCGGTCAGGCAGACAAATAGGCACGAAAAAGGCATAGTGTAATAAGTGCTTTAAGCCTGCAGATATCCTAAAATGTTTCTGGGAAATAGGACTAAAGGAGCTATTAGTCTCTGTGACTTCCCTCGGAAACTGATAAGCGGGCACAATAGATCTTTTAGGCATAAATGAATATCACCCCATATACACACAAACATACATACATAAACTTCTCTTCTTCTTCTTTTCTAAGTTTGTAAAATGTTGATAAATACATATTTGAATGATAAGTCCCTTGTAACTTACTTTGACTTACTTCCATTACAAAATTCAAAGATAGCAATGAGCCATTGCTATTCCGTTTTTGTTCAAAACAATTGATAAATGATGCCACAAGACCTTTTCACCGGCTGGTTATTTTTTTCGACATATTTACTCTAAAAAGAGCATTTTTTTTTAATAACACGCATAATCAAATCGGTAATTAATTCAAATGAACTGAAAAATATGCAAAAAACATAACCATAATTACTATGGAAACGTCAAAATAGTAGGTAAAGTTTATCTAAAATCAATTGTAGTTGCTAAAGCACGTGTTCCTCTCCCTTGCCGACATTTTCTTTTCCTTTGATTGAAGCAGCAAGCCGACGTCACTTATATTCGATGATATTCATTGGGATTTATGTTGTATCAGCTCATCTTGAGTGTAGATGTTTTGCATAACTACAATTGTGAAAAACCTCCATGTAAGTCTACTTTTATTTTGAGATCTGAAAGTATTTGGTAGGTTTGTTAATTATTTTTCCAGCTTAACCTTAAAATTGTATTATTGAGCAGTGTATATCACCCACATATAATTCGAAATAAATTAATTAAATACATTTGAAATTGTTCTACTCATCCTGAATACCAATGAAGAAATAATTCACTATAAAATAGATTCTTCGGTTTAAATTTTCCAGCAAATACAACTTTTAGTTAACATGTTTTGCCGTACGTTATTATTACTTACTATATATATATTTTATTTTATTAATTGTAGTGTAGATATGCCGAATGTTTTTTTAACGGCTGCTAAGAATGTTCCAAGAATAGGAAGAAGCAACAAAGACAACGCAGATTTTGAGAAATTCTTTTTGAAAGCTTCCAAGTCCGTACCGAGAATAGGCAGAGATGAGGTTTGTACATTTTGGTTGAATTCTTGATATGGGTTACCCTTTTTTATAACTTTTTTTTTGTTGATGCGTTACCATTTTTACATTATTTTCAAATTATTTCTCTTCACAAATAATAGTATATTGTACACCAAGGTGGTGAAGACTATTATTGACCGAGCGGAATAAGGTGCGAGGTTTATAAATATCTTCAACACCATAACACCATGGTGTATATACAATTTTGTCCACGACCACCTAATAATAAGTCAATATTTTACCTCCTAACTAAAGGTATATGGTACCCATATATCAACTGTCGTGAATTATGGTTCATAATACACTGTAGTGTATTATGGTTTATAATTCCCGACTAGAGATGGGGGTACAATATGAAATAAACTATTAAATCTGGTGTATTTTGTTCAGGAAATTTGTTTCTGACATATATCGTATCTATAAAATATTGTAATTTTTAGTATTGATACTTTTCATAACGATATTTTCTAATATTAAGTATTCCAAAACAATATATTTATAACGGTACGTTGTATTGATACTTTCTACTTTCTACAGTATCGCCCATCTCTATATATGTCAAATTATTTGAAGTAGCTGCCAGAGACTAGCTGCCACAGCATTTTGAGGTTAGTCATATGCCAAATCGCTACTGACTTTTATTTATTAATAAATAAATTAAGTGTCGTGGACAAAGTATAGTATTCTACTCGCAATTTATGATAGCCATAATTCACTTGGGTGACTTGCGCTATCATAAATTGCTCGTTTAATAATATACTATTATCAAATTATTCATATTTTAGAACCCCTTTCTTCATTACGATGAGATACAAAAGGAGTATGGACTACAAAGTAATTTTAAATGTAAGTATTCAATAAGTTTATTGATTAACCATTATTTTAAATGATAAAAGTAAAAAAAGATGGAAAGATTTTGCTCTGGAATTCGGAGAGAACTAACATCCTTATAATTATTATTATATTTGTCTATAATTTACTACATGTACTCGATACCTGTAGGGTAGGAATGGTATAGGTTAGGTTTGACGTGATCAGATTTGTTTAATTGTTTATAGTAGTCATGTGTTCTGTGTAGTAGTCTGTGGTTTTGGTTTGTTTCGCTTCTCAGCTTCGCACAAAAAGTGGCAAACTTTAGGTGATTCATGTTTTATTCTTTTACATTTTCAGATCCTACTTGGTCCGAAATAGCCGACAGATATGAATACGAACCAGAATTATTTTCCAATCCACAAACTTTACTTGAATTAGAAAAAGCCATGGGTAACGAGCCAACCATTTATGATTGGGATAAAGTGAGAATCAAAAGGAAAATTTCTGGAAAGTTCAATGGTCAAAAACCGTTTAAAGTCTACAAAATGTAGTCGTTAAGAACCTATTGAATATTTTATATACTTTTCTATATATTATGCACTAAAATATGATAAAAACAAATAATCATGTATACAATTGAAATGTTATGGTTTTATTTTTATATTAAACTTGACAAACGCTAAATTTTAGGCGACTAACCATAAATAGCATGCATTTACTCGATGTGGTTATTAATGTTTATAAGGCAATAACGTCATTACCGATCCTTTAAGTTAAGCGATGGAGATCGAACTCCATGTATTCCAATTTTTGGTAATGGTAGAGGGCGCCAGCGTAAATACAAACAATACACACCTTGCCAATTTTTAATTTTGTCACACTTATTACAATTTTTATCATTCACTAACACTAATATTGTTTGCAATTTGACTATTGTCCTGTATAAAATCTTTTTGGATGGTATCGTATTTGCAGTGGCGACGCAGCGGTAAAAAAACATTAGATAGACGATTTTGAGGACAGGTGTCAATTTAGTTAGTTCTCCTCATCTAGTCTCCATGCTTTCAATTTTCAAAATTTTGAGCCATTCAAGTGAAAACATACGGTATTATAGACTCCGTTTCAAATAAGAAGAAGCCATGTGAAGTTGCAGTCGTATGCGCAAGCTTGTTGTCAATACCAGCGCCATATTGACATTCGACTTCAAATCAGTAGCGTAACGTTTTCACATTTTGTAGGTCATCACAAAATTAGGATCTGTCATCCTTGACTATGGATCATTTTTCCTTCAACAGTTTTTTAGGAGGCATGGTTATAGATCAAATGAAACACTCAACACTCAACACTCACAAATAAACTAGCTAAACGTCTTAAATTATAATTGCTTTAACACAACCGTGAATGTCAATAATAACATTTCAGTCGGCATGAAACATCGCTTGTAACGCCAATGGCATGGAACGGTCATTACGAGGCAACATAGATGAACAAGACCGATTTTGGTTTCTGCGCAAGTCAATTGGCAAACTTCAAGTGGCTTCTTCTTATGTGAAACGGAGTCTACGTAAGCGTGGCTTTACTACGCAAAGCTTGGTGCAATGAGATATTTGGAGTTATCAGTCCATGCTTTGCTAAGAATTACGTTAAAACTACTACACTGGTGCAATTGGGAATAATTAGAGAATTAAAGACACAAGAACAAAGTCATACTGCTTCTCAAGATATGATAGCATATTTTAAAAAACTGCCTAGATACGTTCATTTGAAAACCAGGAGGAGTAATTTAAAAAGCCTTTCTCACACCACTAAAAGTTACCAGATTAGTTACTAAAGGGTGTGTTCCGAAAACGTAGTCAACAGTCGTGTTCCAAATATATTATATGCCTTGATAGCAAAGACATTCGTCATAAGTCGACTTCTCCTCTGATCTGCAGTATATTCTTTAGATGTACCTAAGCATTAAACAGAATGTAAGACTTTTTCCTGTTTCGTTTCTAATTCAATCTAAAATAGTATATAGTACCTACCTATATAAAATTATCTATCAATCCTATCATTCTTTACAACTAATTCCGGTTTGTTGTCGAAACGTTGGGAATAAAGTTACTACAAAGGAACTTGGAGAAATAGTTCAAACGATATTACGATATTGAATATATTAGGTCTGTTCCAACTGCATTCAGAAACTGTCAGAAACGATCAGAGAATAGTCGACCATTGCAATCAGTAATAGGAGTTACGCGAAGTAAGCTCGTTGTTTGCTATGACCAGTTATTCTCTGATCGTTTCTGACAGTTATTGACTGCTGTTGGAACAGACCTAATAATATTCAAAACACTTCACAAAATGGCTAATAAATACGTTTGAATCTACATCATAAGATTCAGATTCACGTCGACAACCAACAAATTATGGCCATTGTTGATGGTGGAGAATTGCAGATAGTTGTGTCAGTTAGGGATAAAAATTAATTTCTACTTATTTTTTCTTGACAACGGTAGCTGGAACGCTACCGAAGCATTGAAATAAAGAATTTAAAAATATTGTGGTTTAATTTCCCAAGAAATTAAAAAAAGAATGAATAGAGTTGTCAAATTTTTTCTGTTGTGTCAGTTAGGGATAAAAATTAATTTCTACTTATTTTTTCTTGACAACGGTAGCTGGAACGCTACCGAAACGTTGAAATAAAGAATTTAAAAATATTGTGGTTTAATTTCCCAAGAAATTAAAAAAAGAATGAAAAAAATATACCACAAGGAACATACAGAAGTTACTTTAATTACATTTATTTTAATTAAATTGAGAGGAATATGACAATTTATAATATGTTCTGGCAATAACAATACTACAAAATTAATACAATATGCAGTAATAATTTAAAAATTTCCAACAGTTATCTTTACGTTGCTGGATTAAGGGCGGGTATTATAAACATGTCTTGAAGTTAACTTTGAATTTAACAGTCAAGTTAACTTTAGGTTTTAAAATGTCAGTTTTATAAAAGTTACGTTTTCGAAAAAAAAAAAAAATAAATAAAAAGAAGAATAGCCTGGAGCATAGAGATATATTCTCTATGGCCTGGAGTTTTGGCACTTTGACTTTAGTTTTATGGTCTAGTTTTGATATGTCTGGTGTATTTGTTATTTCGTTCCCGGTGTCGAATTTTTATTTTATTTGTTCCTGTCTGAATGGATAGACGAGCAATAAAGTTATCGAATGAGGAAATTGAATCTTTTCCATCATTAGTGGGAGAATTTAATACTCATTCAATATTCACAATATAATTAAGGTTATAAATGCCAAATTGTTGACAGAACCGACAGAACAGAGCAACTATCAAATCACGAGAACCTGGTTTTTCCATAAAGTTAACTTTAATCGATACCTCTTCCACCCGACAAAGTTAACCGCCATTTTGAAGTTAACTATAACATGTGACGTCATTCTACTAGTTAACTTTTAATTTTATGTCAAAATAGTTTTATAATACCCACCCTAAGTGTAATAAAATTTTTTTTTATTGGTGAACCATTTTACCTATTTAAAGCACGCCTCAGCGTGTTTAAATCGAACTTTTTAGCACGCGCGTGTTTTAAAGTTACCGTGGCAACATCAACAACTCGAGAAACGAAGTCTAAATCTATGGTCTAAATCATGTCTAAATGTCAATTTTTTTATTATTGATCTGACAGGAGTAGTTTGTAACGTCAAAACTTTTATTCGAACGATATTTGACAATGTCAAATTTATAAATTAAAATGGAAAGTGCCGTTGGTATTGGCGAAAACTACGAAGTGGGCGACATCTGTTAATTTCCTTTCTAACTTCAATAGAGGTGAACAACAAAATCAGATGCCAATAATTTTGTTGTGTCATTTAAAATCTGTGATTTAAAATTTGAGTATAAATGGTAAAATAATATAGCTATTCGTCATTACGTAAAATTGTACTGACCTGTTAATGTAAATTAAAGTTGCAATAATATGCTTGCAGAAGCCGGACATTCCAGCCTTACACGAACAAACACATTTCCAATTTTTAACATTATCACTCAGATTAATTGTTATTTCATGAGGCTGGGAAGCTAGAGCAGACGTATGGAGACACAAACTTTTAAAATTTTTTGAATTGGCTCTTTCTAGGCCACATAATATTACATGTCCCGCTTTGAATACCGCTTCACCTTCTTTTAATGGTCTGCTTCTAACTCCAACATATTCCATAAGGTTAAGAAGGGTTACCTCAATTTTTGCCATTTTTTTATCTAACAACTCAAACAATACACACAAAAAAACTGAACGAACTAAACACCTTCACAAACTGTGACAGACTACTGTCATGCCATCAGCTGACCGGCCGCGTGCCTGTTGTTCACCCTTATAGCAGCCATATTGAAAAATTCAGTGCCATCTATTGACACGTGATTTTCTCCAATTGTTTGAAATATTAATATTTCCATTTTTCAAATCTTAGGAAATGGTATTTATATTAATACTATTGACAAATTAGTTTATGTTTTTCTCATTTCCATGACAACGCAAGGTGTACATCATATACGACACGAATTCAACCATTTGACATTTAGTTGACGTTTCCATCTATGATTTCCATTTCTTGTTGTTGTATGAATAGTAGTTATAGACCGGTATTTATAATTTCAAAGTGCACCAATAAAAAAAAATATCGTAAAGTATTCGTGGATAACTGGTCTTTAAAACACTTGCTCTATTTGCTCCAAAAATCGCGCGTGTTTTAAAGACCTTAATATCCACTTATATACTTTAATATACTATTTTTTCAAATACTCCTGAGATACTTTCTTCCTTTTTTGTGCCTTCAAAAACCAATAATGTTTATTCTTTTCTGTATTGTTTCATATCTTCCATGGCATGTTCTTCCAATAAACTTTGACGATTTCTTCCCAAATATGTATATAACAAATAAATAGTACCTACATTTGACTCTTTGAAGGGTGACACAGATAAATTTGATTTGTTTCAAGTCTGAACGTTTCTTCGAAGCTTGCAAAATTTTGTCCAACACAGATCTCATTTTTGTTCATCGAACATTTTTGGAACTTTAGTTCTTTACGTCAGGTTATGTTTGGGCGACCAGGGGTCGCGACGCAAAAGATCTGACCGTTACGCTACGTTATGTTACGTTGCTTTCGTTATGTGCCTTGCTTGCGTGCTTGTGCCTCCTTACTCCCTCTCTTTCGTTTACGAAACAGCGATTCATATGCTCCGGACGGGATTCGAACCCGGGCCGCCCAAGTGGAATGAGAGCGATTCTACCACTGAACCACCGATGCTATATAAAAATTCTATGCAAAGCTGGTATTCGCAGTGCTGGTGATCTACTTGAATTTGTTCGGATAAATTTTTACTATTATTTCCATAATTTTTTTGCGCGATTAATGGGTCTAGCACATTTACTTTTCGAAATACAGGGTGTTGAAATTTTGAAAACTTGAATGTTTTAATTCGATAACTTTAAAATGGATGGATGAACTGATGTGACATTTGGCAGGTTGTTTTCAAATGTAAAAGGGCATATTTTGATAGAAATAGTAGTTTGTGCAACTAGTGTGGATATGATGGCCATATCGCACGAGGACGAAGTTCAAGTGCGATATGGACAATCCACACGAGTCGAACAGCATATTTTTTCTACGACCCACTTAAGAACAAATCTAGAAAATAAAAATTTCTATAAACTGTAATATAACTTCAAATTGAAAATTTAACAATTCAATTTTATGTTTCCACTAATTTTTTTGTGGTAAACGTACAGTTCTTGAATGTCCAATTTGTATAATGCTACGGTTTCCCTTTTTAAATATACGATGCTGTTATAAGTCGGACTCCCTCATGAAGGGTACCCTACCATTGTCTATAATAATGAATATTCTGCTAAATATTTCAAACGTCTACCTGTTGTCGTTATTAATATCAAGCAGAATAATTATTTAAAAATAAAATTAACAATAAAAAAAACTTTTTCACGGGGAATCGAACCCGGGTCTACCGCGTGAGAGTCTTGCTTGCTTACTACTCCACCACCGAGGAATATGCAAATTGTTTATCTATAACGTCACATAATGTATTACATAATTTTTGCTTAAAAGGAACTAAAGTTCCTTCCGTGTGTCCCGCGACACGTTCGACCTTTTTTATTCACTCATTACAATTTTTCATGAGTCCTGGTATTCCACCAATATTTTTTGCACTGTATATTGTTCCTCTACTACAGTATTCCTTAAATACTCGGTAAACCGACTTTACTACTATTTTAAGAAAAATGTGAAGTAATAATGTACCCACTGCTTGAGAAATTTTGATGATAACATGAATATTTTTGGTTTTTCATCCAATATTTATTTATTTATCTGTCAGAACTATCAAAAATGGAAATCAGCTGGATGTCATGCTAAGAAGTGTTGTGTGAAACTGGGCTGAATCTGACCAATCAGGGGTCTACAGAATTGCCAACTTAAATTCAAATTACTCCTCCTGGTTTTTAAATGACGTATAGGTACTGAACTAATTATTGTCAAATTGTCAAAATGACAAAGTTGTTTATCTAATTTAATTTTACCAAATTTTCAACAATTTACGATTGAAGTTTATTATAAACCTGCAGCTATACCTATGTTTAAACTTGAAAGTAACATTTCAGAAAGGCACTTAAGAAAATGGAAAGTCCCTATCGAACTTTCACTCGCCGAATCAGTCAATAGTGGTCAGTTTGAATCTGTTGATCAAATAATTAATATACGAGTCTCAGATGC